>KV425982.1:69706-159467 GCA_001632375.1 Exidia glandulosa HHB12029
AGTATCTAAAGAGACCATAGAAAGAGAAAAGAAAGAGAACATGTGGAACCCTGACACACCATGCCGTAGCGATCCTACTGTGAATCAGTTCTCTGCAAAAGCCTGACAGCAGTGCTGACTATACTAACTCACTTGAAGATAATGGAGGTGCATCTTGGAGTACATGCAGTGTGGCTAGATGACACCTGAGACCGTAACTGATGTACTGACCTGCAACACGAATCCCAGGTTCTATATATCCCTGTTTTGTGAGAATCACCATGGGAGGAACAAAGGCAGTACACCCACTTTCCACCAAGTACTGCATTGAATGGAAGTTATGTCATTCATACTGAGTGCACGGTGCCCTGCCGCTAGCAAGTGTGCACTGCCTGTCCTCCCTAGCAGTTCAGATACCCCACTTGTACATTTGACTATTGTAGCTGCATATGCAAACACGACACAACCCATGATACAGATGAATATCAAACTCAATGAGCTTCGGAGTGTGCCCCTGCCCTAAGCATTATGGTGTCATTGCCGCTGCATACCCATTGAGTATTTTACCATTCTCTGTAAAATGATAATTTGGGACTCAATCACATAGATAATCCCATCATTGAAGTAGAGTGTACTCAGTGGTAGCACCCGGGCACATCCCCTAATGTCTACAGTGCCACCAGGGACGATTTGCAATCAGTTTTGTACTCAGGAGCTAAGGCAGGGATGGCACACACTAGTGAGGAGTGGCAATATCCAGTTGGTGGCTAAGGACTGGGTCCAGTTCTTAACATTAGCGATAAATTTGCATCCATCCCAACCGCTTTCCATTTTGGGATACTAAGGCGAGGGGCCTCATTTCAACATTTACAGCACCTGCGGAAATAACGAGCTAAGACGGGGACCCTCTGGCTATGACAGAACATCCAGACAGTGCAATTGACCTATCAAAATGCTAAGGCAGGGGCCCAATTTATTACTAAGTAGGACAGATTGGACAGTTCAGGGCTAAGGGAAGGGCACATCATGTTCAGTTTCATATCTATTGAGCCATTAGAGCTAAGAGCTAAGGACCCTAGTGGCAGGCGGTTTTTAGGGGTTTGGGGGGTCCACCAGGGTCCTTACACATGCAAGATGAATTGATGTCGGGTTGATGTGCGTGGCCCGTCGTCGGGATGATCCCGGCCGACGAACAATAGACGATCCCGCAGATCTCCACGCGTGACTTTTCCCCCTCTCAGATAATGGTCAGTTGACGCCGAGGTCAGAGGGATATAATCCGTCGATCTGGCCAAGATGTCTCTTTCGATGTCGTACGGTTTGGTGGCTCTAATGCCCATTTGAGGACTGCTCTTATTCTCAATTCAGGCCGTTCGGGAACCAATTCTAGATGCAGGAAAACGATACGATATATTGCCATAGCAGACCATAACGGACAGAGCGGAGAGGACAGCGAAAAGAAACAGAAAAGAAAGTACGACAAGGAATTACAGAGCGGGACGGGCGACGGGCGTGTTCTGGGCGACGGCATCCTGCGCGGCGATCTGGAGCGACGACAGCTGCGAGTTGTCGGTGACCAGGTCGTATGAGAGGTCCTTGTCGTCGGTGAAGCGCTCCTCGTCCTCCGTAACGTAAACGGTCATGGCGCTGCAGAGAATGTGAGCTTTTGCAAAGAACGGACGGAGTGAATACGCACTAAGCGAGGCGGTTGCTCTCGTTGTTGCAGCTGGCACGCAGCGCGACCAGCTCGCTGTCGACGAACGACCAGAAATCCTTACCACGCTTCTCCTCGTTGTATTCATAGACGTAGCGCTACGGAGACGAGATCAGCGTAACGCGATACTGGGGAACGACAACACGCACAAGCCAGGCAATCCGAGCGCGGAATGGTGCCGTTACGCGCAGCTTCGTTGCGTTGAGGATGCGCTTGCAAAGAGCGTCGAGACATTCCTTTTTGTCCTGCATGGACTCGCCGATCTGCAATGAGCGTCAGAATGAATCTCGAGAAAGAAAAGCACGCACCTTTGTCTTGATAGTGTACCGGCGCTGCGTCGCTTCCCTGCTGACGGCGGCACGAATGTCCTTGAGGCGCGATGGAAACAACGACCACGTCTCGGGGTAAACGTTGTTCTTGACCATGAGTTGCTGCGCAGGACGGCATGAGATACAGTAAGAGCGCGCAGCGCGGACACGCACCATGATGACGTTCACGTTGAGCATGTACGCGGGGATGATGGGCGCGCAGAGCACAGCGCACGTATATTCCGATATAGCATCCTTGGCAACGGCGTAAGCGGTATGCGCGCAACAGTCAGGAGGTGGCAGGACGCACCGCCAGTTCTGCATCCATAGACCACTTCTGCTGCTGCTGGTCGACGCTCTCTTTCTGGAGCATGTACCGGATGTCGACGAGTGCATCAAACATGAGGATCTCGCGCTCCTCTGCGCGGGCCTGAGTCGACCTTTTAGCAACGCGACATACGGCAACGAAGATGTACTGGCCTGCGCATAGGAGACGACCTCATTCTTGTGCTCCTCCTTCCGCTTCTTGTTAATCGCAACGGTCTTGGCAAAAGCGACTGGGTTGAATGCCAAAGGGCGACCACGCGTGTTGGTGGCGGGAGTTGCGGTTGCTGGGTCGGCGGAGGTGTCCGGGTCTGGCGGCGGCGACGACATGCGCAAACTGTCCGGACTCTGGCTCGCGCGCCGTCGAAGTCCAGCGAGCGGGCTCGAAGGCGGGGTTGGGCCTCTGGCCAGGCGACGTGCAATACGCGAGCGAGGGCTCTCGACCGGCAACGCGGACATTTTGGGCGCGACGACGATTGTGGTGGAGAGCGGAAAAGAGAGGGTTGGCGGGGAATGAACTCGGCGTGGCGGAATTTATGGGCTGCTGTGCGTGGCCTGCCCTCGGCGTGGTCCATGGTTGAAGGAAGAGTGCGGAGTCGGCCCGACCCGGAGACGCGTCTCGTCGCCCTTTCCGTCGTGCTGCACAAAACAGCGCAATGACGCTGCGCTAAGAAAATTCTAAGTGACATATCACCTTCAAAATGGACCTGGAACTTTCTATAAAAATTCGGTGCTGCAACAATGAGTCTTGGGTTTTCGCGGTGTTGACACCTCTCGCCGTCACAGCCTGTCTGGGCCGTGGCATACACGGCGAAGCAATGAGACGTATAAAATGCTCTTTATTACTTCCTAGAGTACTGATATTTCCAATTTGGCTTATGTCTGAGGTATATTACTCTCGGGAGATATGATAACAGTTCGTGCGGCGCACCGTCAACGAGGTTCGAAATGGTCCATTGATATTGAAATATTACACAGTACTCACTCACTACCTGACCCAAAATCGAGCTCTCCTTCCTCGTCGTCGCCCTCGTCTTCAGCATCGTCTTCGACCTGCTGCTCCTGCGCCTGCCTGAGTGCTTCAGCGCGGGCAGCCTTCTCGGCCTTCTTCCACTCCCGAGTCGCTTTCGCCTTCTTCTTCGCTTCCTCTTTCTTACGCACCGACTGATCCTGTGCGCGAGCAGAGAGCGATACAAGCCAGTCTGCCCGATCCATCTTGAGCGGTATTGGCACTGTCAGAGATCGGGGAATAGCTCTTCGGAGACGTGCAGCATTGTGAAACGCGTGCGTGTTGATGATGTACCGGCTGTTCTGAACGTGCTCGAGCACTGAGACCGTCTTTGAACTGGCCGTCCGTTCCTGTCTGACCACTCGGGTACCAGATGGTGTGCATCCCGATGATCTGCAGTCATGTTGGACATTGACGATGAAGCGAATGTCCTGAGAAGCACGATTCAGCGGATGAGACTCAAACGCGAAGCGCTAAGACTCTCACCTTCGGCAACATGGGTTGTAAGTCGCGTTGCAAATCGACCAGTACCGGCATGTCATAGTGGGGATGGCGCTCCGAGGAAACGCGGTACTCCTTGATCACGACGTATGGGGAGATTGCAATCGCGTTTGTCGGCACGTACACTGCCATGATCTGGCCAATGCGCAGCTGAAGATTCTTGGGTGAGATCGCGGAGAACGTACGCAAAACAGCAATAGTGATAAATTTACCTTAGTATCAACGCCGCGAGCTTGAGTGTCGAAGTCGTCACGTCCACCGAAGAAGACGAAAGATCCGATCTTGCAAACGTCGCCAGTGTTTGAGACGACGCTCGACCCGTCACGCCAGAGATGGTCCTTGGGTAACGCATTGAACGCTGTTTGGAGCGCGAAGTTCTTCTCGAGTACTTCAAGCTCTGCAGGCAACAGCGCACGTGCGGGTGAGGATTTGAGACCCAGAGGCTTCGCAGTCCCTGCAATCACACCGTTAGCTGACTGAAGATCGCGTAGTCCTGCCCTTACATACCAGGCTGCGTCGATACGGGTGGTGCCCAACCAAGGTGCTTCTGGATAATGGGATGGTCTTCAAGTATGCGGCGAACGTTCTCTGCTGCTTGAGTCGGTACGCCGTTCTCCATCCAATAGCCACCACTAATGACATGTTTCATGCGATCCATGTCGGCAATGGAGAGCGCAATGTCCAGACTTGGCGCGTGGTGGTTACTGAGGACGGAGCACATACGGAAGACGGCGTTGAAACTCTCGAATATTTCCGTTATCGATCGTACGGCGGGGCCGAAACGAGGAATGTCGTCGGGGATATGGGTGAGAAGATGGAGCTTGACCTTATCCAGTACACGCAGCGGGTCTACATCGCCGTACGCATCAAGTACGTTAGCAATGAGAACCCGGAGATCCGCCTATAGCCCATGAGTGCACACCGACAAAGTGAAGTTTTTATAGACGTACCTGGTGCTGAGACAGATCCTTGATACTGTCCTCCCAGAGAACGGCAGAGAATTCGCCGCAGGCCTTGACGAGAGTGAAGAGCTCCGGCGTACACAGATCGTGCAGATGGAATACAAGCGTCTGCGTCAACGCCTTGAACTGGCGACCGATGAGAGCGCCCTTGTACTGGACCATGTACTGCGGGCGGAACGACTGAATCGACAGGCCATTGAGGTCGGTTGAAGCAAGACGTGTCGCAAAGAGAGCCTCCTGCGCAGGCTTCCATGTCGAATACAGGCTGTGCCAGATGTACTTCGCGAGGCCGAGGAGAATTGTGTGGAGAATCTCGACGGGCGTACTTGCGTGAGGATCCAATCCTGAGTATCCATGAGACATTGCTGCACGCAGATGGGGCAGGTCCAGACGTACCACTCCAGTTCAGAAGAGGGTTCATGTGGTCACCCGGCTGCGCGTCCAGCCAATCTTTCAGATACCGAGCGAGATCCTCAGGAGTATGAGGCAAGGATGGGTCGTCAGGGGAGCGGGCCGCCGCTTTCGTGAGGTCTTTGGCCTTCTGGACGATGCGTTCGATCCATACGGCGGCAATCGGATCCTTGACGCCTGTGGACTTTTGCTCGGTTTCGATATCTGTGGTGAGGCTGTTGCACGCAAGAGCCAGCTGATATTCAACGCTCTCGCGGGTTTCTTCGAGCGTACGGGGGCGTCCTGGCTGCGATCTATGAGAGTGTGGCTACGACCAACACATAGAGAAACTCACCATGAAGTGACTAGCGTACCAGTCCGCAATCTCATCATCGTCCTCGGGCATCGCTCTCGTGTTGAAGCAACGACGACAGTAAAGATGTGCGCGGGCGCCAATCGTATGAGAGCAGTGTTCCGATTGCTGGGGATTGTCTGCGGGAAGAGACTGCACAGCGATGCGGAATTTGCAAGAACGCTGTTTCCCTGCATGAAAGCAGGGATATGGGTTATCGTGCGTCGAGCTGCATTGATCAGCACACTTGTCAGTTGGTGAAAAGAAGGGACGACTCACAGAACCTGCTCCTTCAGGGATGCGAGCTGTTCGGGAGCCGTCGCGTTCTGGCTGGTGGAAACAAAGCGGACGAAGTACTCCTGAAAAAGAAGGACGCCTGGCAGGCAGGCATTCTCAAAGCAGACGTTCCAGTGCTTGTTCCACTGCTTCGACACGTTTCCGGAGACATCGTCCACCCACGCATTGAGGAAAAGGGTGAAGAGCTCCTCGCCATTTGCCTTTGCACGTAGTGGGTTAGGCATGGCCGTGCGGAAATTCTCATGGCTATCAGCTGCATCGAGAGTCAGTACGCGGTCTATGCAAAGATATAACTGTTATACGCACGCTCAAACATAGGGAGCTCCTCCCCGTTCTCTAGATCAACAAACGAGCGTACAAATAGTGCTGCTTCGACGCGCAAAGTCTTCTCTAGCACGGTGATCATATTTGTGGTCTAGAATGGTCAGAAAAAATATGCTGCCAATCCAAACGACGCACCTCGTTGTAAGTGCACTTGCGGCAGAGCGCTGACAACACGCCAGCGTACGTCGCCCACAGGTACGGGATTACGAAGTCACCCGTCTCCAAAAGTGCAAGCTCGTTGACGAAGAAGTCGTGCGCGCCGATGCGGACCATGGGCGTTAATTGGTCGAGTGGGAGTTCGAGCCAGCGCGAGGTCTCCCACGCGTTGGTAATCGACGACGGTTTGAGCTCCGGGTATACAACTACGTGTTGCGCTACCTGTGGATTCGCCATATCCTGGACATAATCAGTCTTCGCAGATTTATTCCCAATACAATGCTTACCAGAGCGAGAGTCGTGCGCACATCATTTGCAAAGAAGACATTACCAAGCTCAGACCGGCATTCACGAGTCTGTGTGCTGACCCGCGCTTGGAGACCCTTCTGGAACTTGCGTAGCTCTCTGAGGCTGGGAATCCGCGACGGGTGACGAGCCGTTCGCGCCCACATATACAGAATGAGCTCCATGTGCGCCTCGGACAGACGCAGTCTCGGGAAGTTGTCCATCAGGTCAGCGAGCAACATCTTGGCATAGACTCGTCAGAATGGTATTAGCATAATTAAATGAGGAGAACGTACCTCCTCGCTTGGATAGGGCGCATATTCCTTGTCATAAATCGTCGCACCGAATGCCTCTTCTTGGATCTCTTCCTCGTTGAGTTGGGCTTGAGACTCGGTCAGTAACGGCGAAGTCACGTTAGCAGAGCGCACATACGACGAAGATCATCCGCAATGAGACCCAGTCCAATATCCAGGTCGTCCCGTTCGAAAGATGCACTAACTTGCATCCAGCTCGTGTCCTCGATCATGGCTGTGGTCGCGCGCTCAAGACGTTTGCGGTATTCGTCCGCTGTTTCAACACGCCCTGCGTCTAGGGCTGCCTGCGCAGACGCAACGTCCAGAGACGTCATAGCAGAAGCGGCTGGTGGAAACGTGTTCATGGACGGGCGCGGTGGGCTCGCGTCGACAATCATGGGATCGTCGTCGGCGAGGGTGATAGGCTCGCTCTCATCGTAGACCGGATCGTGAGCCTGAGTGCGCTGAACTTCGCTGGCCATGTCGATGTTGCGCTTATGATTCTTGCCCCGAGCGTGTTCCTTCCAGTCCTTGACCCATTTCCCAGTGTCGCACACCGTGCAGTAATATGAGCCGTTATCACGAGTGTTGAAGATGTCGGGCGGCTTCTGAGGTGCTGTACGACGTGGCATAGTATCTCGAGCGCGGGAAGATGCAGGAAGAGGCGAGGAGTTCAAGTACAAGACGAAAGGGAGGCGGCGCGTTAAGACATGGAGCCTTGGTCTTAAATCAGGCACAAGTGAGACACGCTTCACGCTTTCAGACAGCACAGTCCGGGCGTCAAGCGCTCTGCCATGTTAAGTCCAGACTCGAAGTGGTCGTATTGGTTATCGCAAAGTGCGCGGCCGTGCAGCAACAGTGCGCATGAGCGCGAAGGATGAAGAGAAGAACGGTCGGCCCTCGGACCGGGCCGACGCATGTCTTATATTCCGCTCTGCACGCAAAATCTACAGGCTTGGACATTACATGAAGGGGTAACAGATGTATGGCAAGGAATCAAGGACTCAGGATTATCACCCACGATAGGTGTTATGATACATTTGACGGTACCGGCGCCTGCGTACTGGATGCCGCGCGCGCTACTGCTGTGAAGCACTGAGCTCGTTGCACTATACAGGTCAATAACTGTACTCACCTCTCTCGACGTTCCAAAGCATCAATAAGGTCGCCAAAAGTGTCGCACTTGACCTTGTGGTCAGCAACTGTGGGCTTCAAGTTGGGCTCGGTCGACATGGTTTCACAGCCGGCACAGGGGGGTTCAATTTCTGGAATCGAACCAGTAGTCCGGTGTGCTGTTCGGTGCTTGTTGCATGTTTGTTTCCTTGGTCGTTGTCGTGACGAAGAATCGAGTAGCCGAATTCGGACGGCCGACTCCGCCACTCTCTTACAACGTCAATGCTCTTTGTCGCCTTCACAAAGGTAGCCACCCCACATATGAGTACAGAATGGACACTTTCACGGTCTCCGAGAATCCCATCTACTCGCCATGTCCGAATCTCGCCAGATCGTCACGACGCAGGAAGAAATCAACGCCTTCGTTGCGAAAACGCGCGCCGACGCCGACGAGCTCATCAAGCAGACCTTGAATGAGCAACAGCAACACTATGCCGCACAAGATGCCGAGCGCGCTCGCCAGGTTCAGGAGCATCTAGCGCAGCAGCAGGCTGCCTTCGATGCTGAGCGTCTGCAGTGGCAGCAACGCATGGAAGCTGACGCTGCCGCGCGCGCACAGGAGATGCAGGAATCCTTAGATCGCATGCGGTCAGTATTTAATATACTGTTGATCTTGTAACTCACCCTCTATCAGCGCGCAGATGCAGAACGCAGTCCCGCCGCCAGCCCCGCCTGCCGCCAACCCTCCTGCCCACGCCGACCCTCCGCCAGATCCTGTCCCGGCCGTGCCAGCTCACGTCGCTCCAGCCGGTCCTGCGCTATCTGCGCGGCGCAAGAAGTCGACGCGCGTGAACGGTCGGACGATTAAACCGTACCAGCTTACGAAGGGGAAACTTCCCAAAGACAGCATGAGCACGAAGGTACGTCTCGTTGGGTAAATTTTATGGGTCGTATTTGAATGCTGAATCCGCGTAGAAGGCCTTGGAGGTTCATATTAGCGCGCTATCTGGCAAAGTGGCTGCCCGAGCTGTCATTAAGCCTCCCACGGACGCCGAGAAACAGTTTCATCGTCAATACTACGACCGTTCCACCGCCGCTGCAGGCAACACGGACCCGGCCATCCCGCCAAACCTCGTCGAGCTTGCGCGCAAGTATCCAGGGATGCACAAACATGGCGTCACGGCTGCACACGTCAGTCGCATCCACGACACGGTCTTTGGCGAGATGGAGAAACAGTGCGCCAAGTATGCTATTAAGCGATGGGCGATTGACCCGTACGCGGCCGTTGACTCCGAGTGGAATACCATTATGCGCGACATTGCGCTCAGCGCCTTTCGATACGCGCTCATCACCCATCGCTATGACTTTCTCCACGCCAACAGGGAGTTTGCGGATCCGCAGCGTGCCAAGGACCTCGACGACCTGTATCTCCACGTCGTACACCATAAGCAGCTTGGTCGCACGCTGCGAGAGGAGGAGACACCGGGCTCTGTCACTCTTTGCGAGGGTAAATCAGTACTCTATCGTGGACGCGGAAGAGTACGCACACATTCATGTCACATCTGCATACTATTCTAACTGATAACAGGTTTGTGACCGCCGCCTTGACGTTGCCCTCAACCGCGGTGATCCAGAGCGGCTCATCAGACTTGTCGAATGCAAGCGCGCTCATTCTGAAACCCGCAAGAACCCGCAGACTGGGCGTGACGAGCGTTGCGCGATGCCACACCGCTCTGAGGCAGTTCAGTCCTACTTCGAAGACCTTGACCGTCATGACGCCGCGATCGCTGGCTACTCCGGTCGGCCCCCGCCTCCTGCGCGCGACACAGTGTCCAACCCGCCGGCAGGCCAGTGCAAAGCCCTCCCGAAGACAGCTCCACTCGACTTCTTCAAAGTCGACTTCTTCAACGGCCTACCATTGCACCTTCGACAGAACCTCACAGCGAAGGGCGTGTGGATTGCGATGCCTGACAATGTTCCGTTTGATCCCAAGGCAAGAGCGCTCAAGTACGACGACGAGAAGTTCATGCGAAAGGTCGGCAACACCATCCTCGCGCGCTACAATCTCAACGGCAATGACGATGTCGACATGGACGACTTCTTATCAAGCGACGAGGAAGGCGAGAGCAGCGGCAATGGAGATGAAGGCGGCGCTGACTGACGAAGTACTTCGTGTTTAAGAAGGTATCGCAGGACACTATGTGACGACGGTTGTTCATAACTTAGCATTGCTTGTTATAATAATACTTCATGGTATACGCAACGTCGGGAGTGGTGCACTGATGTACGCTGAGCCATATGATGTCGGTAAATCGACGTGTTTCTCGGGCCGCATAATCATCGCGCTGAATCATGACGCCTGTAATACACGCGACAAGTGCCTAATTATTTCAGAATCATTGGCAGGCCTTGTAGTTGCGTCGAAGTGTTACCGCCGTGCATGTCTATGTCCGGCGCGGTGCGTCGGGGAAATGCTGGTTGGCCCTTCCCATCGCGTCGCGTCCAACATCCCGCGCTGGCGCTCCAGCCTCGACAGAAGGACGACTCAGAGCGCCGTCATCACATGGCGCTGGTGCTCGACATCGGCGTGGTCGCCAACGGCTGGCGCCAACTCAACGTCTGCTCGCCTGGGACGCCCTCGCCCGTGCAACCGCCTTGAACACCGCGTCGTCGAGCCAGTAAGTGCTCCGTCATCCGTCACCATCAATTTCTCCTCCCTTTTCCCGCATTCCCGCCCACAGTACGAGACTTGTCGCCCCGGCGCGACAGACGCGTTCAGTAGGTTCGCAGAGCGAGCAGACTACCACACGTGACGCGCACGCCGTGTGGACAGCTCGCCGATGTGCATTTTGATGCGCATCGGCGACGCTGGAACGTGTTTCTGTTGCCCGGATCGTCGAGTCTTGTTCCCTACCGTTCGGTGTCATCTCTCCCCGTTCCTGTTTTCATTATCCAGGAACTAACCGCCTACCTCCAGATTGCTTCGCATTGCCTGGGAGGGCCCCCAAGGTCCCCATCCTCCGCCACGAGCGCATGCGACGGGTACGCGTTAGTGTGCTTTGCTTGCAGGACGCAGTGCGCTGCCGCCCGTTCGCACAGTCTCGTGCGTTACAGCGCACGTAGGCTCTTGACTCCCGCTCAGAGCGGATGCTGTCTGGCTCTCTCCTCCGTCCTCACCTCTCCCCGAACCGTCGCGCCGCAACAAGCGCCCTCAACACGCTAGGACGGCGGGCATCCTACGAAGGTATGTGTTTCTAGTGTTCTACTCTACCCTCTGCAAGTCGGCGAGTGTCGGCCGCGCGTGTCGAGCCTCCGACATCGTCCATGCCGTGCGCGGGGCGCTCTTCAGAGGATCTATGCCCGTACTAGGGTCGGCCGCCGGGCGCGTACGCTCCCCTTGGGGGTGTGCGTCGACGCGAGCCTCGTGCGTCTTTCCCGCAACTTTGCGTCCGGCGTAGCCATGCATCTAAGCGTGGAGGCGCTCTGCCCAGGACCCGGGGTCTTAGGCAGGCGCGTATATCATCCGTGGTATGCGCGTGGGCGTGACAGTGTCGCGGGCTGGGCGGCGGGCGCCTGTCAAGTGGACCCGCGATTTTGCCAGTAAGCAACCTGCTTGCTGGCAAAATTCTCGGGTGCAGTCTGCGTCGATTTCGTTACGCTGACGCTCGTGCAGGCTATGATCGCCGGCGCTGCACCAGTGTTCGAGGATCGTAGCATGCGATCTTGACGCCACTGAGCAAGGTGCGTGCGAGCCTGCCTGAGCGTTCGTCTGCTCGCCGTCCTATTGCACGCACCGCGATGCGCAGCTCGTGGATCGGGATACGCGCGCGTCTTCCACATTTGTGTCCTATCCTTTCGCACCTCGTCTTATCCGCGCCGCTGGACAGCACTGACGCCCATAATCGCGTACAGGTCCTACTCCCGTCACCGCTTACACCACCAGACGACGGTCCACCAGCGGTTCCTCTCCCGCCACCTGAAACACCACCGAAAGTCAAGGCGCGCGTGATCGCTGTAACGCGCTCACGTCCGGTCGCGAACCCGACAAACCAACCTGAGCAGCACCGACGAAGCGAGGAGCCGAACCTATCACAGCGAGAACGTGAGCGCCCTAGTCAATGAAGAGGCTGAAAACGAATGGGAAACCATTGCTGAGGTACGTAGTGATTTGTGCGCCAGGCCCGAGGTTTGTGGGTGCTGTCGGTGCGTCCTCCCGTCTATATTTACTTCCCCCTCATGCTGACGCGTCATCCTAGGACTCAGAAAGTCGAATGACGAACAGCTTCAGAAATTACAACGACCCCGTATCCAACTCAATTCTTCCCTGAGGGTACAGCGCTCGTCCCGCCCGCTGTTATGCCGGCCAGTTGACCGATACCGGATGTCAGGGAGGAGGGCTCCGTTGGCGTGTCAAGGTGTGTTTCGAGTCCTTGCTTCTTTCGACGCTGAGGGTGATGTGCATGTAGTATTCCGACTCAACTTCCCTCTTCCACGTCACCCAAACCGCCCACACCGGTGCCGATGCTGAACTCGATTGCAGGCGCGACCGCTGTTGGACGGATGAATACGCCTCCTACAGTCTCAGGCGAGCGATCACGCGAGGCAGATGAGCGTCGATGGTATTGCAAGGACAAGCACACTGGAGAGTCCGAGGGGCGGACTGACGAAACATGTAGATGCACAATACGTAACGCAAACATGAAAGGTCTAGATTCAGTTACTCCGGAACACGACCTTGATTGAGCGAGCGAGTGATGATAATAGGTTCGGGAATGTTAAACGTCCCGCCAGGACATCGCAATGCCACGAGGTGGCTGATCAGCTGGGAAGGTTCGACTACTACGCGGGCGGCCATAGGTCGATCATATGCAACCTGGCACGCAAGTCCTGTGAACCGCTGGTACGGGTTGAGGGCGTTTGGCACGGGCTCGAGGGGCTCTAGAATGAGGAAGGTCCGCATTGTCCCATCGAAGTCAATGCAGCAGACATCTTGAATGAAGCCGCGAAGCTGGATACCGAGTGGACGGCGAACGACTACGAGACTGTTCCCTTCATGCGAGCGGCGAGTACTGAACTGCCTCCCGTACTGTTTGAACGAGTTGATGTTCTGCCCTGCGGGAGGCAGGACAGTGTCGGCGCACGTGAGTCCTGCCTGCTCACAGTGCCGCAACATCTCACCGCGAGAAGTTAAATAATCGAGGATCGCAGTGTAGTGTTCTGCCGGCAAGTCCTTCTTCGGACTTCGTGTAGCTTTCTTGGTGGTAGTCGAGGACGCGTGAAGGTCTGAGACTGTCGTTGATTGATCGCCCAGGAGAATATTGGCTAGTGAATTGCCGTTCTTGTCGACATGGTGGAAATCAGCATTGGTCTCAATCTCAGCGGTGAGTCTGGCTTTGCGGCTGATCTGCCTCAACATCGTGTAATCCATGTCCTCTATTTATGATGTGTTAGTGCCGTGAACGGAACAGCAAACTGAGTACTGACCGTAATGAAAGTTTGTGTTAATATCCTGTAACTCTCCGATATCGGACTCGAAGGGCAACTCGCTGAGTAAGATGAGCGGGCCCCAGAACTTCAATTGATCGCCGTTGTGCATGGCGTAGTGGTGGTTTGGAACTGAGGCAGAATTTGGCCACAGCTCACGCAAACTTTGCCGATAGGCAACGTAGTGTGTAGTGTAGGCGTCTGCAGCGGCGTCGGATGTTGAATATGAGCATACGAGATCGGTTGCAGCCACAAGATGGTTGAAGTTAGCCAGAAGCTCGGAATTCCGAGAGCCTGGCTCGGATCCCGAAGCCCACAGTTCGACAAGTATCAGAGGAAGGCAATACGCGAATAGGTTCTGCCAAGCAATAGCTTTCAGCTTTCCGTGTGATTTCATGCCAATGTTCGCTGGCGGGCGCTCGAACCACGTGGGAGCTAGTATGCGTGCAAGACGAGACCGGATGAACTGAAGGTCTGTAGGATCAAATGTAGGGGCCACAGGAATGCGGCGTCCCGTAGGTCTGCCAGCCACCTCGGGGGCATCTGTGTCTTCGTCGTCTGAAGCTCGCGAGTCGTCGTCGGAAGGGTCACCAGAGTCGAGCATGTAGTCGGAATCGGAGCTGCCACTCGAACTACCAAATGAGAGAACACTAGGGTTCACACATTGAAAGCGAGCAGATTGCAACGGATTATTATTCCGATTTGCATGCTCCAGATTCAACTGTCCGAGCTCGTGCTCGAGTTCAGCACGAGTAAGCCTGTCAACGTCCATTGGATCTGGACGATTCGCCCTGGTAGGTTCCTCGCCCTCAGAATCATCCTCGTCGTCGTTTCCTGGGATATACTTGGCACCCAAGCCCCACTTGACGCGGCAGTGATGTTGTAATATGCCCTCCATCCAGTTATGCATCACACCGATGACAGTGTGGCGAACATGATCGCGGTAATGTAGTCGATGAAGAGCAGAGCCCCGGACTCCGCTGGACTTGAACAACTGCTCGCGCTTCTTGACCGTCTGTGCGGCTGTCCAGTCCTCCGCTGCCGCACGAACTGCGTCCGATGTTCGTATGGTCCAGTTCTCGAGATCCAGACGTTCGAGCTGATCGAGAGTGCATAGACAATAAGAACAGAACTGCTCGCAAGCGTGAGAGCCATAACCAAGAGCCTTCTTTGAGGCGAGAATGTCGGCGATTACAGGCACTATACCAGCACGAATAGACCGTCCGAGTGGAAACTTGTATGTCTGAATCAGCTGTGCGATCCAGAACGGCAGAACCTGGTCCATGATTGGGTCGAGAAGCGCAGTAATGGTAACGACGTTCGGGCCGAAGGGAAGCGGTGTAAGAGCAACGAAGAATGTGTTCTCTGGCTTCCGGCTGACGTCGAAAGGTAGATTCATGCAGCGTAATGTGAGTATACCACAGCTGACTACCTTCCCAGCGATCTTGTTGTGAAGAGGATTGAATGAATCGTAGAATAAGCTGAAAATGAGGTTGCCAGGTGTTGTGGAGAAGGCACCGAGACTGCGCCAGGCAGGGCTATCCCACGTTGAGCGCATCGTGTCACCAGACGGTTGGTGCGTCCAGGACTTTTCCAGTAGGGTCTCGATATCTGGCCGTGAAAGAAACCACTCGAGCCAACTGCGAAATGACTGCACAGAGTATAAACGTCGTGGAATAGTGATGGGACCTTGAGTGAGAGTAGTGCGTGTGGTTATCAACCGCTCGCCACAGGGACGACAGCGTCGTCGTGCTCGCCAGGTGCAGAACTCGGGTATATCGGCCAGCGAGTATGAGGCAAAGCATTTAGGGCAGCACACTGAGCGCACGATGACAGGATCAATGGACAGATGTTTCATCGCTGTCCGAACATCGTGTCCAGGTGTCCACGACGGCGTCTGGTGCGATCCCGATGACATGGCAAGCCGAACCACGTGCTGACTCGCAGCGAGAAGAGAGGACGCGTTGTCGCGAGAGAGCCCCCAGTTCAGATGCGCGAATGAGGCAAGCCCTTCCTGTAAACGCTCGACGACATGTAGGGGTACCTGCTCATCATCTGCCGTACTAGACGTCAGGATTGTACTCCTGAGGGACGGTCACTTACCCTTTGACCCCTTGGTCTTGCTACGCTGGACCTTCACGATTGCACGTCGTAGCGGCACCGTCTTAGAAGGCTTCGCGTGCACCACCGTGACGGGCTGTGGGCGCAACGCCTTGCGTTCGTGATTCCGACGCTCATCACGTGATATAAGGCGTCCCTGCACTACGGTGCCATCTTCATTAGTGTCCGTGAGCTGCCCGCAGCTCGGACACGTGCACAAAACTCGAGGAGCCAGCTTGTCGACGGAGAGGAAGAATAAAGGGAGAGAGAAGACCGGCTTTGTCCTCATCGCTGTGTTGTGGCTGACGCGTGCGCGACGGATATTCCTAATCCGGCATGAGCCTCTTGCCGAATGTAGAAAATGTAGCAAGATAATCCCTTTGTCATTGGACAAGCACGGATACAATGAAGCAGAGCGAGCGAACACGGCACCGAACCAGGGGTTCGACAAACTGGCATCGAACCCCCGCTTGCCGGCTGTGTTTGTTTCACACCTCGCGCGCGCGCATGACGTCTTTATACTTGAAGTCACAAGAGCCTGTCTCAGAGTTATACACAGTGTGGTCGCGCTCATCAGCGAGCAGCTTCCTGCGCTTCAAATCGCCCGCCCGAAAGCGCAGTGCGCACTCGCAAAACAGGCGTTAATCGGCTGAAGCGCTGGATATCGCGCTGACCTGGATTTGACCCTTGCGCCACATCGAAGCTGATGTGGATGGGTTGTGCGTGGTCGGACGTTTGCACGAGATTGTGTATTGTATCAGCACGAGAGCGTCATGTGCTGACGTCAAGCGGGCGTGGCCCTGACGACCGGGCAATCCCAATCATCGACGTCCGGGCCACGCAAACGGCTAACACCGACCGGATAACAGAACACAATGCGTGTGTAGCCTAACAGTACGAGGTGCGTACGCTTTGGGCGCGGTCTTGAAGTGCTCCGCCTTGGCGTTCTTCCACCGGTCGGCGCATACTGATGGCTTTGGTGCATCGTCGCCAGGCTCTCCTGATTCTTCCAGTGTCGTGTATTCCGGTTCCTTGAACTCGGCTCCCTGCTTCTTCGACTAACGCCAGGTCAGTGCCTTGGCTAACGGATGTGTTCGTGCGCACCCTCTTCTTTGGAACCACGCGACGCTTGACCTGGTCCGCGTACTGGTCGACCTCGTCCGGGGGTATGCGGTAGTCGCTCTCGAACACGCGCCTATCTGCAGATCCAGCGCCCGCACGTCGTTTATGCGCCTGGCCGCCGTCCATCGCAAGAAGCCCCTGGATAACAAGGAGCGGTTCGTCCTCAAGCTAGAGAAACATCCAGTCAGGCGCGAGCACAATAATGAGTACGAACGGCTTACCACGTAGTTACAGGGGGCGCACGAATTGAGCGCGCGCCAGTGCGGCATGTCCTGCCCGAGCGCGCAATCCAGACGGCGCTGGACCTCGCGCAAGACTGCAAGATACGCATCGAAGGCCTGCGAGAATTGCTCTCGCAAGTATGGCCTATATCGACACTGGAAAGCATCAGCCATGGTCAAGAGCGCACGGGTACACACCAGATGCCGCATATCCACCGCGACATCCGCAACGGAGTCGACAGGTTCCACGACTGCCTTGCTGGAGCCTAACATCCGCAACGGAGTCCAGCGCAGGTGGGAGTGAAAGAATAAGAGCGGATGACGCACCATATACTTGTCGCACAGCGCACGCACAAAAGGCAGTACACCGAGCCGCGGTGCGTGGCTGCGTAGGCGGTGATAGAGCTCAAGGATCCCAATCGAAACCGCGACGATGGGAACGGACGGGGTGCACGCCATCATCCCTGCGCGCATCAAGGCGACGACGGGGAGCTCTCCGGCCCCCTGGCCGATGTGCATGTTGCGCTCGAATGCTAGAAGGTCTCGTTAGCAACCTATGACCAAACTCAATAAGTACGCACCTGTATCGCGTATAGCGGCAACGGTGAACCAGTCACCGCCCTCAGGTGCGAGTGAAGCGGGGCCAAGGAGCGGCTCGGCGGGTGGTGTCGGCGTGCTCGTCTGTGCCGCCGCGCTCGCTGCTTGATGCTTCCAGGCGAGGTACGCGTCGACAAGCTGCGGCATAACGGTCTGCCATGCTGTCTGCTGCGCTTTGAGCTGGTCGGCGCGAGTCCTTGCATCGATTCGGGCCTTTGCTGGGACGCTGCTCATACAGTGAGCGTGCAATCCAAAAAATGAGCTGAACAAGTCACGTACCTAGACGGAATAAAGGTGCCTTGCGACGCGTCCAGCGCAGGAATGTAGCCCTCGCCCTCGGGTGCGATCGTGTTGAGGGCATCGGCGAAGTCGAAGTCGAACGGCTCCGAGTCGTCCTCCCATTCGCCATTGGCGGCTGGATCTGCTTCCTCTGAACGTGCCCGCGCCTGCCGCAAGTCTAGACCCGCATAAGCTATGAATAGGGAGTCTGGTGCAGCACGTACCGTGTAGGACTTTCTGGCGCTTTGCTTCCTGCAACTCGCGCGTCTTGTCGGCGGTCGCCATACTTCTCTTGACCGTGGCGCGTCCCTGCTGACTCGGCAGCGTGTTCTCGTCGTCATTGATGTCACGCGAGCGAACGGTTGTGACCTTGCGCGAGAGCGTCGACTTGACCTTGCGGCCGCGGTCCATGGTGGTTGGGTCGGGCTCTGAATTCGTGTCAGGTCTCCAACCTCCTTGCTTGCATGAATTTAAGGGACGTAGGATGAATAGATCTGGCATATATGAATTGCTGTGGAGTTTCTGATATTTACTGTATTTTTCGCGAATTTAAACGGATGTGAATTGAGGGAGAAACGGTGCTCGTCGTCGGCGACGGCGACGAGAGGTGATGTGTTTGACGGTTGACGTCGGCGACGTGCCCGGCGTGATGGCGCCGAGCAATCCCGGCGGTGCTCGGCGTCAGTAACGCAAAAGGCTCACTTGAACCCAGGACTGGTCATATGCCATACCAGCTGGGCCACAGCAGGGCTCTGGCACGCTTTCTCCCAAGGGCATTTAGGCCTGAAATCCTGCTGGATAGGCAGCAAAGGCAAATCGCTAATGGCCATTGGGATAGCTGCAATACTGCTTTCCCTATGTACATTGTGATATCCGGTAATAGAGTGGTGCGAAGGACGAGCTCCATGCGTCTGAATTTCAACGGGATCAGTCCGGTCTCTGTGTGTAGAGGCGCGAGCGGCGATCTTTGATGAACACCGAGCAGTCGCCTTATAAAGGCTTTCTGCACGCTGTACAGTTCTTCGAAGGGCTCCTCGTCTATATCAGGAGAGACTTCGCAACCTTGGATAAGGTGCGGGTCGACACGTCCCATGTAGAGAATTCTACCCTCGAACGGTGGCAGCGTCCCGATCATGGATTCGATGTGAAGGACCCCATGTGCTGCCCTCCGCGCTTTAGCTGCCTTTTCGCCATAGTGTTTTCTGAAGAGGTTCCGAGCATCAGATTGGAAAGTAACACCGAGGTAGACGTATTCTGTCACGATTTCAATGTCATCCTCGCCCACTTTGAAAGATGGTGTACAGCTCTATTTTGAGCTGCAAACCTTCTGGCGTTGTTGCGACAAGCAGGACGTCATCCGCATGTTCCAGGTGCGAAATATAGTTCCCATCGAGGTCTAAGTCGTCTTCCATGCGCGGTAGCGTGAAGTCCGACATGAAGATGTCAAATAAACCCGGGGAGACCGTGTCCCCAATGAGGATGCCCATAAGCGAGGTGAACACTTCAGAATCTTCGCCCTCGTGCCTCACGAAGTACGTCATTTTTTAGTATATCATTCTCAGCCAGTCAAATATTTTCCCCCTTACCCCGAGGCGGTATAGCTTCAGCCATAGGGTTGCTCGGTCCGTGGAGGGAAAAGCGTTTGTCAGGTCAACAGTCGCAACATACAGTGTAACTCCCACGGCTCGTGCTTTATCGATCAAGCAACGAAGGATGAAGACATTGTTTGCTGTGCGGTATCCCGGTCGGAAGCCGTTTTGGGACGGGGGAAGTATATTGTACCTGTCGAACCACCGTTGAAAGCGGAGGTGAAAGAGTAGTGTCATGAATTTAACGAGTTTGCTCTGTACACCAAGGGTCCTGTAGGATTCCGGGTTGTCCTCCGGTTTCCCGCGCTTGACCGCCGCTGCCAGGTACGTGATAAGCCAGATGGATGGGGCGTCACACTCGTCGAGTGCTTTGTTCGCCAATTGCACCAATTTCAGGTTGTCCATTCCATCTATCTCCTCCGAGCTAACACCATCGACGCCCTCTGCAGAATTGCTACTATGTGCCGCCGCATGCACTTTTGCATCTGCAACTTCTGCAGGCGTGATCGGTGCGTCCCAAAATTGCTCCGGTGTGATATCCACAGTGCGGGGACCGAGGAGAGCGGCGAGACTCGCATGTAGATTCTTCGTGTTTTGATCAATTGCGGAGTCTGGCCCGTCTGTCGGATTCATTCGCCCTCGAAATACAGGCAGTAGTTGCGGGGCAGTTACCGCGGACGTCCTTCGATGCATTTTCGGGTCCGCGAGACGCTTAAAGATTCGCCAGAACCTGCCGCTGTTGCGGGACGCCGCTGTTAGCTCCATGAGTGCTTTCACAACACGATGTCGAACTTTTCCGCGACCGCGGTGACTTGTTCTTTGCGTAACCCCGGGCCTGGCCGGCACAGGCGCGATGCGGGGATCTGCAATATCTGTCGATATCTTCGGCAACCCGTCCAGGTCACAGAACACTAGCGGCTGCATAACGTCTCCGTCCGATTCTGCGAAGTCGTCACATGATTGGAGGAGCGCTCCCTGTCCGGCGAGCTCATCGGCCGCATCGTTATGCTTATTGCCGCTGTGCCCCTTGACCTTAGCAATGAAAACATGGGCAGTACGGCGACGCATGGCGCGCACAAACTCTCGCATGATATCGCCATTTGGGCAGTTCCATCCATGAGCAGCGTGTTTTGGCGTGGGATGCAGGCCCCTAAAGAATGGCGGAGCGCCCAGGACCCAGTGACTCGGCTCGGCTGTGCGAGCGCCAACAACCATGGGCGCCAATTGCGGACTTGGTTCCTTCGTCCCATCCCACGACCACCAAATCGCCACTTCACGCTTTGACTCGTGCAGCGCCTACGCCGACACAGCACAAGAGGAAGGACCGCAGGCGTATAGGTCCCGACGCTGGTCCTGACGGTCCGTTGTGTTCAACCCGCCTTTTTCTGCCGCCCACTGACGGTCGACTAGACGCAGACGACGCAACGACGATATATCCGTGACTGCCAGCTCAATGACTGCCGCTGCCGCTACACATAGCAAAACCTTGTTGTGACTTGGGGTTTCTGGGCGATTTCAAGGTAGGTTCAGCGAGCAACGAGCGCGAGAGGAACCTGGCTGACGGACTACTGCCTAGGACTGGTGCATCACTTAAGCACACCCGCTCCAACAGCGCGCCGTCGCAACGCAGACGGACCGCACGATGCTCCCCTGTTGTCCGTTCGCCTTGCGCCCAAGCCAGGTCGAGAAGCTCGTCAACCGGTCCGCTGGCTCAACGAAATTCGCCAACGTCGTCTAACGCGCCTACTTGGTCCTACACTGCTGTCCAAGTGTGTAAGACGCTCTGATCCCCACGCGTGACCGGTTCTTTCGATCCTCGGCGACTCGAACGTCATTGGATCGCGCTCGCCTGCCCGGCTATCGCACGTTCACCTTGCGCAGCTACTGACGTTCGCTCGCCCTTGTAGAAGCCAGCCATGTTTGAGAAGCCCGCGATCTGGTACAAGCCCGGACGCGCACCGGGGCCGAAAGCAGTCGCGAACTCGTTCAGAAGGGAAGAGAGCGTCAATGGTAACGCTGGCGCTGGTTCCGGTGCTGGAAGTGAGTTGTATTCCCCAGATCTTGGACGTCGCGCTGACGATGTTTCCTTTCGTTTCTCTCCTTGCACCGCTCTGCCCACCGCGCTCCTTACAACGCTTTCCTCCTCCTCCTTGCCTCCTAACCACAACCGCGCTGCCCAGATCGCCAGGTCAAGAAGCCCGTTCGACGAAACTCGCCATGTTGTTCAACAAGCCTACTTTGTCGAACTGCGCTGCCGTCGAGGTTCGTTTCACCCTGGTGTCGCGCTTGAATTTCCCTGTCTTTGAGATTCTTTGTGACTCCCCGGTGCGTATGCGTACGACACACAGATTGAAGAGCCCTCTGACACTCGCCTTTCCAGGACTCGTGCCTCACCATCTCGCGTCTCACTTGCAACAACGTCCCGTCCTTCCATCCGCTGCCGGAGGATACTTGCCCGCTCTTCACGTGCGTGCGTCCAAGGTTCGTTTCGTGCTTGGTCGTCCTACGAGCGCTGACGCATCTTGTGCCAGCCTACGGCCGTCCACTTGACTGATACGACAACCGCCGACCGAGGTGGCGACGACTACTACTTCGGCGAATATTGCTGTCGAGACTTGAAAGGGTGCGTCATGCGTCTTGCTGCCTTCCTTCTGGCCAACCACGCTTTCCCCTTGACCATTCGCGATCGGCGCCTGCTTTTCTTCCCCACCGCTTTCCTTCGCTCCTCCCTCGCTGCATTCTCCATGCCCTCGTCGCTTTTGCCGCTTCCTCGCCGCCGTCGCCGCTCGCTTCCCGTGCAGACCCGTTTCTTCCCCGATGCTCACACCCGCTCCGTGTGTAGATGAAAAAGTGAACGTCTTCGGACCATCCATCTCGCAACCACTCGCTACCCTCTGTCTGTCGACGTCAACCAACGCCTGCGCGTCTGACGTCTGCCGTCTGTCGTCGCCGATGTTGGCGTGGATGCTGGTGGATGGTTGATGTGAATCTGATCGCCGTCTTCGACATTGACGCCGACCCGGCCGACCGGAACTCGTCGCCTATAGCTACCTTTTGCGCATTCACCACATCTTCGCCTTCTCTTCCTCCCCCGCCACGCGGCCCCTCCCAACGCCGCAGCCGCCGTCATCAGCGGCCTAGACTGCACCTCCAACCGACGCCCGCGTTCGAGGTCATTCAGACATCAATCAGCTCTTGTGGTCCTCGAGCCTCCCGCGAACGGGACTGCTACTACTAAAGATGTCGCTGCTGCATCAATGACGACGAACAATGCCATCAGGACCGGGAAGGGTACGTACAATGTCGCTGTACGCCGTCCCCTAGTCACATTCCACTATTTCCGCTTCTACGCCTCGCGTGCCTGGTCGTGCCGTGCCCCCGTTCTCCATCCACTTTTCTGTCCTTCGTGTACTTTCGCGTCCTCGCTTCGTGCTCTCCGCTCTCCACGTCCTCCTCTCTCGCGTTCCCGCTCGCTGACGCTTGCGCCCGATGTAGATGATAACCTGAACGACGCGGTATGAAGGGCAACATTAGGGGCTGCAACAACGCCGACGGGTCCGGGGAGTCTTTCCAGATCCTCAGGTACGAGTTTTAGGTCGCGCGTTGCGCATGAAACGTCGCTAACGCTTGCTAAAGGAGTGCTGCTTCACGATTCCGCGTCCCCTTGCAAACAACGTCGCCGCTCAACTCGGCCTGCGCGCTCTTCACGGACGAGGACTGCGCGCACTGGCGCCTTCACGCCTGCGCGCGGCGGCATCCCGAACCTGGCGCAGAATTCGTAGTCGTGCGTCGCCAAGGCCGCATAAACCCTCGGGCTTCTTCCGTCTGGGATTGTAGCGGTGTTCGGACGGTTCCGTCTCGGTTCGCCTGGTGTCGTATCTCTGTAATGCCGGTCTGATCCTTTTGGAGTTGCTACTCCATCTCACTTAACCCCCCCCCCCCCCCCCCCCCCCCCCCCCCCCCCTTTCCCGCTTACCTCCTTCTTTGATAGAACCACGCTGTGCGCGTGCACCGTCCAGCTCCCCGCCCGCCTTCCTCCCTTTACACTCGTTCTTGGTGTCTTGGTTAGTACGTCATAAGACAGGGAAATTGCGTAGGAGTGCGGATTCTCCATTTACCGCTGTGAGGAAGGACCGCCGTTGTTAGGGAGTCAATCCATATGTTGAGTGAGCTGAGAGACAGAGAAGGATCGAGGCTCGAAGCGCGTGCATTGCCATATCCAACTGACGCTCGTCGTTCGAGTGATGCCGCTGTCAGCTGATTTACCCCTGTGCAACCTTTTTCCGCTCTGACGCTCGGACGTTGTTTCCTCCGCCGAACGGGTCGCATTGCTCTAGCCTCTAGGCGGATCGTGCACTGGCGAATACGAAGATGAAAGGCTTCTGAGCGCTGGTGGATGCAATTGAGTTGCCGGCCGCGGAGCGGCCGCTGAAAGAGTGTTGCACTTCACGCGCATCCGATAAGGACGAGTTTCTTACGCGTTACAGCGCACATGCGGTCGAAGATGTACGTGCATCTGAACGACGGTGGTGCCGTGCTGCATGGTTTTGACGTGCACGGGGTGTCCAGTTAGCCACTGGCGAAGTGGCATCGCACACGGGAATTTCTTTACGATCCGGGTTCCTCGACGAGGCTTCGTGCCGTCTCAGTTCCCGATTTATGGTTAGTCATAGGCCCTGGCCCCTTCTGTTGGGTCAAGGCAGGCGATGTTTAGACCGCATGGGGCTCCCCTCTTTCGGTCCGCGAAGGCCAGGTAACCGTCTCTCTGTCTCTCTGTGCACGAGCGATGCGTTCGGAGGAGGAAATACAAGAGCGTCGCCGGTTCATTCTCCTTAGATGAAGAAAGCCAGTGAACTGTGCTAGCAAGTCTAATCGGAAATGCAAGGGAATAATAGGCCCAATGCGCTGCCAGTGGTCGACTACGTCAAACTATCAGTTGGTACAAGTACCGAGCTGCGGGCGGGAATGCTCTGGATTAGAAGTGTACGTGAGATTCCCGCTTCTTGACCTCCTACTCCCACTTTACTCCTTACCGCTCTTCGATGTCTCACTCGCTCGCGACGATGCAAGATCTCACGGCAAATGTAGTAGTCAATTTCGACCGCAAGGTCGCGTCGGGAGGCTATGGAGATGTATATAAGGGAAGATTGATCAGAGGAGTCGACGGCTTCTCGGGCGATGTACGTACCTACATGACGATCTCCCTGTTGCTCATAAGGCTGTAGGTGGCCGTGAAGGTTACCCGCTTTATATCCGTGAATGTACCGGAGAAGGCCATGAAGGTCAGTCTTAGCGGCATACATTACGGCTTGTACTGCACCTTTTTTACTGTGTTCAAGGGCATCAAGCACGAGCTTGCTATTTGGAAAAGGCAGAGGCATCCTTATATCTTGCCGCTCATAGGCGTCTACCTTCGGCGGGGCATTCCCTGTGCTGTGTCCCCGTGGTGCTACAGCGGCACGATTTTACAGTATATGAAGTCGGCTCGTCGGGGTCATGAAGCCGAACTTGATGCGCCTGTAACCAAGTGCGACTTCGATTTGTTACGACTACACTGTCTGGAGATTAGACTGGTATGGATTTTCAGCTGCTTTATCCGCTTCTAAACGGTTTACAGCTCTCGCAGGTCGTAGCAGGACTTGCGTATCGTACGTCCATAGTATTTACGCATCAGCTTGCACTCAAACTCACGTCTCGCAGTTCATGCACACAACTTGTCTCACGGCGATATCAAGGCTGTAAGTTCCCTCAAACCTGTTCATCGAGTGTCTGACCCCTATAGTCGAATGTCTTGGTGAAGGGCGGGGTCGCTCAGCTTGGCGACTTTGGGTTCTCAGTCTTCTTGGCTGACCATTCTGGCAATACTTCCTCTCACCTGGGTACCGCTAGATGGTTCGCCCCAGAGTCGCTTCAAGAGCATGCCCATCGCACACGAGAGGCAGATATATGGGCGCTTGGCTGCGTTATCCTCGAGGTCAGCGTGACTAGAGTACTCGGCACGTCTGATTGTGTCCGTCGCAGGTTCGAACACTGCTAGTTCCCTATCATCGCGTCGCCGACACGGCCGTGCCGCTTGCTATACTCAAAGACCGGCCATTTGAGCGACCAGAAGATATTCATCCAAGCCTTTGGAGCATGGCGGAAGCCTGCTGGTCTCGGAGTCGAAAGGCCAGGATAGTATCTTCAAACCTGGCCAGCCGTATCGAGACCACACTCAAATACGTCACTCTCTTGCTCGAGGTCTGCCGTCACCACTTCTAATCTTGACCCACAATCTCACCGGCGAGAAGGCATTAGGAGCTTTACCAGATGTCTGCCTCGTGGACCTCGAATATCCAAACTCCAACTCCACTGCGAGATCATCACTGGCTTCTGTTATCTCGAAGGGAGATAATACCGATCTCACACTCGCGGTCGCTACAGCGCGCAATGCACTGCGTGCTCTCGAAGTTCTGGGCAAGCGATATCCACCCGCTACCCTCCAACCGACAATACGCCTCATTGCTCTAAAGAGTAAGCAGTTGTCAGTGCAATTGATGGGTCAACTCTCTAGCCGTACGTGTCCCTAACCTTGGGTCGTTTCGCTATGCTTATGACCTTGCAAGTATCTCCATTACGTCACGCCGAGGCAGTCTATTCCGTCGCTTTCCTCCCAGACGGTTTTCACATTGTCTCCTCTTCACGGGACATGGCGTTACGCATCTGGGACATCCGGACGATGAAGACAGTGATCAGTCCGCTGAAAGGCCATACTGACAGTGTGCGCTCCGTGGCAGTTCACGGGTCGCGCATCGCATCCTGCTCCTTTGACGGTACATTCCGCGTCTGGAACGCTGAGAGCGGAAAGAAGATACTCGGTCCGATTACTGCTCACAGTAGCAAAAGGATGCGCTGTATCGCGTACTCGAAAGACGGCACGCGCATTGCCACCGCTGGAGACGATAACCGCGCCGCCGTCTGGGATGCGAATACGGGGTTCCAGTTGCGCGAGATGATCGGCCACACGACTCGTGTCATGTGTGTCGCGTTTTCAGAGGATGGGACGCGCCTTATCTCCGGTTCGCAGGGCAACACCATTCGCATCTGGGACGTTGCGTCCGGCGAGTGCATCGGCGAGCCATTGACTGGGCACACGGACTGGGTTACCTCTGTATGCTTCAGTCCTGACGACAAACGCATATTCTCCTCGTCCTACGACGGAACGATTCGGATCTGGCATGCGGAGACGAGGGCGCTCATCGTTGAACCTCTGCAAGTGGCTTGCGAGGTGCTGTGCATGGCGCTGTCACCAGACGGTAAGCATCTCGCATCAGGCTCATGTGGCGGCGGTATGGCCGTGTGGGATGCAGAGACCGGCAATGCGAGTCAAGCTCCATTCAAGTACCACACAAAACACGTCTGGGGCGTTGCATTCTCGAAGGACGGACACATGATCGCGTCTGCTTCGGCCGACAAGACCGTCGCACTGTGGACTGCGACGGACTATTGGAAGCGATACGAGTTGCACGACCACATTAATGGGTGCGCCGACTGACTGAATTTTGGCACTGCCTCACACTTTCCTTGCAGGCATAACTTCTTTGAGGCTCTCATGACCAACATCCCGCATGCGCTGACGAACGAGGATATTGTGGCACTATCCTCTCTGACATCATCAGGTAACTGAATATATACCGCATGCATTTGGCTCTGACGCAGATTTGACAGAGTATGGGCGAGAGAAACTCTGCAGTTTTCATGCAGAGGCTGGGTTTCCGGATTCCCGGCCGATCGCGTTGCGTTTATTGGCATCCTTGTCTATTCAACTCGTCCACGGCTATTCGTCAACGGCTCCATTGCCTTCCGCAGTCGACGCAGCTCGTGCAGTGATTACCACCATCCAGGCGCTTGATCTGCGATTACTTCCACCGGATTTGAGGCCTGTAGCGCACGCGCTCGCGACGCACGACAAGGACGCTTCCAATGAACTTATGGCAAAGCTTGGCAGCGGTATGCGCAAGTTTCGTATGCAGAAGCTCTATAGCTTTCCTGACGACTTCCAGTTGACTTGCGCCCTCCATTACGAGGACACACCGATGACGTGTGTTCCGTCGCGTTCCTCACGGACGGTCGTCGCCTCGTCTCCTCGTCGGTTGACTGCACGTTACGCATCTGGGACGTCGAGACGGGCAAGACGACGGGCGGTCCGCTGAAAGGGCACACCGACAGCGCGCGCTGCGTCGCAGTCTACGGTTCGCGCATCGCGTCCTGCTCGTATGACGGAACATTCCGCGTATGGGACGCCGACAGCGGCGCGCTCGTTCTCGGCCCGATCACCGCTCACGATGGAGAATGGTTGAACTGGATCGCATACTCGAGAGAAGGCACACACATTGCTACAGCCGGATACGATAAACGCGTCGCTATCTGGGATGCGGATACTGGAGCCCAGTTGCGCGCGATGGTCGGGCATACGGCGCCTGTCATGTGTGTGGCGTTTTCGGAGGACGCGACGCGTCTCGTCTCCGGGTCGCAGGACCACACCATTCGCATCTGGGACGTTGCGTCCGGAGAGTGTATTGGAGAACCCTTGGCGAGACACACACGATGGATCCACGCTGTTTGCTTCGGTCCCGGCGATAAACGCATATTCTCCTCGTCCGAGGACTCGACAATCTGTATCTGGGATACACAAACGAGCACGCTCATCTTCGAGCCTCTGCAAATAAACCACAAGGTCCTTTCGATGGCACTCTCACCCGACGGCAAGCGTCTCGTAGCAGGATCGCAGAGCGGCAAGATTGTTATGTGGGATGCGGAGACCGGCGCTGCAATCTCGACGCCATTCAGAGACCACGGAGCGGAGGTCTGGGGAGTCGCGTTCTCGCTTAATGGTCACAAGATCGCGTCTGCATCGCGCGACGGGACGATTGGACTGTGGGACGCGACGGACCACTGGAAGCGATACGATATAGACGACGAGGATGTCCAGAAGGACGATGACTGAGTGTACATAGAAGCTCTGGATCCCAAGTATTCGTGTTCCTCATGTACGCGACGTTCCATGTTTTGGCTTTTGTGTACTGCATTTTCGAACCAGATTTATGGCGAAGGGAAGCAAGCCTTAGCAAGGTCGAGGCGTGGACAAGGCGGTGGACCGGCACAATCCGCATCTTGTCCACCGCCTCGCAGGCCCCCGGCGAAGTCTATCAGAGGTCCGAGCCGCGAAGTGACCGGGTTGATGGTCCCAAGAGGGCCGCCAGGCCGTCAGATTCTGATGGTCCCAGTGCCTCGGAGCTGCCTGCGGCGCCTGAGTACGATGGTCCCAGCGGATCGGACGTATACCGGATCTTACGGCCATAAGCGGATGTATATCGCCCAAAATGGCAGGTATGCCCCTTGTGCATGTGCAATCGGCGCTGCCGAGGTATCATCAACGGAAACAAATCCTCAGAAGCGTGATATGAAGTGAGAGAAAGTGCCAATCGATTCCCTTGCTGATCGCAGACAGTCGGGGTCTCAGGGCCCAACCTGATGATGGTCCCGCGGACCAAACCTCTGGCAAGACGGCCGCGGACGATGGTCACGCCAGATCGGACCTCCGAGCCAAATCCGCCTGGGATGATGGTCCCAGAGCTCGGACGTCGAGCTCAAAAGTCGCCGATTTCGATGGTCCCGCGGCTCGGACCCTTATCGGGGTTCGCCGGGGGCCTCGCCTCGCTCGTTCACGAACACTCACTCGGCTGTCGTTGCCGTCGTGAGTGGTTACTCAGCGTTTTTGAGTAATGCGGGTATGACATTCAGCTACATTCCGACTGCTTTATGCCTTCTCGTCCTCGACCATCTCGTCGTCTGCCTTCTTGCGCCCCTTCTTCGGCTCCTGGCGCCTCGCAAAGTCGACGCTGCGCAGCGCTGCGTACTGCGGGAAGCCGCTGATGTTTATGCAGGACAGACGGTGTGAACGAGTGGTAGGCGTGCGCAATCTTCGCTTGATCTTCGCTGCTCCGCGCACCTGCAGCTCTTGTCTACGGCCGTCCACTGTCCGTCCGTCCGCGTTCCTTGCGCTCCATGCCTACTCTTCTGTGTCATCGAAAACGTAGCAGTGACAGCCCCAGTGCTATAGCGCCTGTAGCTGTGCACGGCTTCGTTGGCATTGTCGTCGTATCGCGCGGCTCAGCGCGTATGCTTCTGGTCTCGTCCCAGCGCCTCTGCAGCTCTTGCCGTCGTGCTGTACGACCTGTACTCCATCCCATGGACCTCTCGCCACAAAACCTTGTACTAACCTAGAACTCTGCTCCAGAACCCAAGGTTTAACTCCCACCCACCGAACGCTGCGCAAGTCCAAAGACCCATCTACCCCGCTGCTGGTCCGAAGAAACTCCTGACGTGGTCCAGAACGTACACAAGACCAACAATGCCGCTGATTTGAAGTTCCGTTCACCCATTCTTTCTATTACACTCTCATCACTAGTGAATGTCGCTGTCCCCGCGCGCACCCGAACCTCCTTACACCCCCGCACTTCCTCGAACCTCTCACCCGCGCTAGAATATCACGTCGCTCACTTTGCGAACCTCGCAGACGCTCGCTTCCAAAAGCCGACCGAAATCGAAAAGCCCGTGCCAGCGATGTGGTTCTGGTGCGGATGCGTGTCGGCCCACAGAGACGCGCTTGCCAACTCGTTGAGGACGAAGCAGGATTCCAAGGGTGAGTTGTAATTCTTTCTCCATGGCTTCCCCTCTTTTGCTCCCTAACGCTCGCTCGTCCAGATGCCGGCGGCGCTGCCAGCGCGACGACGATCATCTCCGCGGCGGCCGAGGCCACCACTGTTGACGATCTCGCCGCGGTGGATATGGGTATCAAGGCCGTCGTGCAGATGTGCTTGAACGCGGACGGTAAGACGGGTTCCTTCGGCATCCTTGGTGTCTTTAAGGTGAGCGCCGCGGCGCCCACAGGCAAGGAGTTCGCTCAGGAACGAATCCCTACAGATTGTCTTGCTACACGTCAATTTATCCATCTTCGTTTCACTGTCGATCCCCCGCCGTCAATTACGCATCGCGCTTCTGTATGGCTAATGTCGGGATGGAGGGCTGACGCCTTGTGGCATGTGGCATGCTCGCCGACACCGCCGCACTTCTGACTTGTCCGCAACGCCACCCCATCGCCCCACTGTGATTGTAACAGAAGATGAAGCCTCTTTCTTCATTAGCAACTCTCACGACGGCGCGCTCAACCAGGTTCTGGGCCTCTTCATACAGCAGCACTTGGAGGCTGTGCGAACTTCTCGCGGGATTCATCATTTTTGCGTCGCTTGACCTCTGCGCATGCGGATACGCGCCTCGTTCTTCTTCCAGTACACGTTATACCTGCTCAGCTACAACGGCGCGCATTGGCATATCCAACCGGCGCTCGGCGCCTGGCTGTGTCCCATTTGAAGCAATGCTTCATGCGGGATCTGTGCCTGCGGATGTCAGGACGCAAACGCAGCCGCCACGCCTTCGAGTGATGCCGCTGACAGCTCCCTCAAGACGGGGCAGTGCTCTATACCTCTTTACCGCTCCGCCGTGACGCACGGACGTTGGATCCTCTGCCGAACGGGTCGTGTTCCTCGAGGCGGATTGCGCAGTGGCCAATACCAAGAGGAAGTGCTTCTGAGCGCCAGCGGCTGCAATCGAAGTGCCGGCCGCCAATAGAGTGTTGCACTTGACCCGCGTCCGATAAGGAGGGGTTTGCTTACACGCTGAACCCCGCGTGCGATCGAAAGCTGTGTGCATCTCAACGACAGTGATGTCGCGCTGCATGGTTTTGGCGTGCACGGGGTGCTCCGGGTTACTCGATGCAATGTGGGCCCCGCTCTCTCGGTTCGCGAAGGCCGGTCGACCGTCTCTCTGTTTTCAGGAGCCATGCGATGGAGTAGCCACATGAAGAACGTCACCGGTTCATGGCCCTTAGACAAACACGCTAGTGAACTACGCTTACCGAGGTTTAATCGGGAATGCACCAAGAAAACTTCCAGGCCGGAAAATGCGCCGAACTGCGGGCGGGAACGCGCTGGATTAGAAGTGTACGTGAGATTCCCGCTCTTTGACCTCCTACCCTCACTTCGCTCCATAACGCTCTCGATGTCTCTCTCTCTCGCGGCAATGCAAAATCTCACGGCAAATGTGGTAGTCGATTTCGACCGCAAGGTTGCGTCGGGAGGCTATGGAGACGTGTACAAGGGAAGGTTGACCCGCAACGTCGACGGCTACGTGGGCAAGGTGCGTAGCCTGCACGAGGCTGTGAGTTTGGCTCATCGGTGGATAGGTTGCCGTGAAGGTGACCCGTTTCTTTTTCGAAAATGTACCGGAGAGGATCATAATGGTCTGTTAGGGCGGTATACCGTGCAGCTTGTACGTCTTAACCATGTTCCAGGGCATCAAGCAAGAACTCGATATTTGGCAACAGCACAGGCACCCTTATATTCTGCCGCTCATAGGCGCCTACCTTCATGAGGGTCTGCCCTGTGCCGTATCTCCGTGGTGCAACAGCGGCACGATTCTACAATACATGAAGTCGGCTCGTCAGGGTCATGAACCCGAGCTTGATGCGCCTGTTACCAACTGCAACTTCGATTTGCTACGACTACACTGCCTGGAGATTGAGCTGGTATGGAGTTGTATGAATGGTCCCTTATCCGCTTCTAAAAAAAGTTACAGCTCTCACAGGTCGCAGCCGGACTGGCATATCGTATGGCTATAATCTTCCTGCACCGGCTTACACTTATGTGTCGCAGTTCATGCAAAGAACTTGGCTCACGGCGATATCAAGGCTGTAAGTGTCCTTCCGATTGCTAACGTGGTATTTAATAAAATACAGTCGAACATCTTGGTGAAGGGCGGGGTCGCTCAGCTTGGCGACTTTGGGTTCTCAGTCTCCTTGGCCGAACACACTGGCCGTACTTCATCCCACCTGGGTACCGCTAGATGGTTTGCCCCGGAGTCGCTTGAAGAGCATTCCCATCGCACACAAGAAGCAGATATATGGGCGTTTGGATGCGTTATCCTCGAGGTCGCTTATACTGTACGAGAATCCCAGAACAGTCTAATCATACCTATCACAGGTGCGAACACTACTGGTTCCTTATCATCGAGTGCCCGAACCGGCTGTGCCACTTGCTATACGCAAAGATCTCCCGTTTGAACGCCCAAAGGATATTCATCCAAGCCTTTGGGGAATGGCGGAAGTCTGCTGGTCTCGGAGTCCAAAGACTAGGATGACATCTCCCGACTTGGTCAGTCATATCGAGATCACACTCAAATACGCAACTCTATTGCGCGAGGTCAGTCATAACCGCTCATGAGCTACACCAACAACTCACAGGCAATCAGGCGTTAGGAGCTTTATCCGACATCCGCCTGCTAGCCCTCGGCTACCCAAACTCCAACTCCAGAGCCCGATTATCGCTGGCTGCTTTTGTCTCAAGAAGAGACAAAAACAGGTTTCCTGACCTCATACTTGCGGTCTCTACAGCACGCAATGCCTTGCGTGCGTGCTCTCGGAGCTCCGGGTAGGCGCTTTCGTCGCGCTGACCTCCGACCGACACTACGCCTCATTTCTATCACAGACCCGCAACTGGCGGAGCAAGTAATACTAAAACTAGCCACTCCCGGGAGCTGTGCGTGCCACTAAGTTAGGCTGTTTTGGTGCGATGCTTATGACATTGTAACTGAAGTAGGATCCCCATTACGAGGCCACACCTCCACAGTCTATTCTGTCGCATTCCTCTCAGACGGTCTTCACGTTGTCTCCTCGTCGTGGGACATGACACTGCATATTTGGGACATCGGGACGGGGCAGATGGTGATCAGTCCACTGAAAGGGCACTCTGGGACGGTGCCCTGCATTGCAGCTCACGGGTCCCGCATCGCATCTTGCTCATATGACGGAACTTTCCGTCTCTGGGACGCCAGCAGCGGTAAGAAAATCCTCGGCCCGATCACTGCTCACGATGGCAAATACGTCGAGGGCATTGCGTACTCGAGAGACGGCACGTGCATCGCTACAGGCGGAGGTAATAACCGTGCCACCCTCTGGGATGCGAATACGGGAGTCCACTTGTGCGAGATGGCCGGTCACACTAACTGGGTCATGTGTGTCGCGTTTTCGGAGGACGGGACGCGCCTCGCGTCCGGCTCGAAGGACACCACCGTTCGTATCTGGGACATCGTGTCCGGGAAATGTATTGGCGAGCCATTGACCGGGCACACAAGCTGGGTGCACGCTGTTTGCTTCAGTCGCGACGATAAACGAATATTCTCCTCGTCCGCCGACAGAACAATACGAGTCTGGGATGCAGAGACGAGGGCGCTCATCTTTGATCCTCTGAAGATGGACCACAGGGTCCTTTCCATGGCGTTGTCACCAGATGGTAACCGTCTCGTGTCGGGGTCGGATACCGGCAGGATTGCCATGTGGGATGCGGAGAGTGGTGCAGCAATTCCGATACCATTCCAGGAGCGCAGAGAACGGGTGTGGAGCCTTGCTTTCTCGCCAGACGGCCGCACAATTGCTTCTGCGTCGCTCAACAACGTTGCACTGTGGGACACGACGGATGACTGGAGAAGATACGAGTTGGGCGATGATGCCAAACAGTGCGCCCGCTGATCGAAGCTTTACACTGTTGCTTGCTTATAAGCGGGTTTAGTCTCGTTGAGCTTCTAAAATGTGAAATTCCGCCAGTCTTTAGCAACGAGGATCTATTGGCGCTATCCACTCTCACAGGATCCCGTAAGTGAATGTACATTTCACAACTGCCTCTGACATTGAATGCAGACTATGGGCGAGCGACACTCTGTAGCATTCATGCAGACGTCGGGTTTCGAGATAGACGTGCGACTGCGTTGCGTTTATTGGCATCGTTGTCTGTTCAACTCGCCCATGACGGTTCCTTAATCACACATTCCCCGTCGGCTGTCGATTCAGCTAATGTAGTCATTACCACCATCGAGGCGCTTAAACTGCGCTTGCCTCCGCTGGATCTGAGACCTGTCGCCCGCGCTCTCCTACCTCATGACATCAACCTTACTGGCGGGCTCATGGAGAAGCTCAGTACCCGTACGTGTTCTCACCACGGCCGTTCGCGATGCTGATGACGTGGCAGCCGAAATAGGATCCCCATTACGAGGACACACCTATGCAGTGAGCTCTGTCGCTTTCCTCCCGGACAGTCATCGCCTTGTCTCCTCCTCGCAAGACGGGACAGTGCGCATCTGGGACACCCAAACGGGTGAGACGGTGATCGGTCCGCTGGAAGGGCACACAAGCAACGTGCTCTGTGTCGCAGTTCACGGGTCGCGTATCACATCCTGCTCGTATGATGGGACGTTCCGCGTCTGGGACGCGGACAGCGGAGAGCTCATCCTCGGCCCGATCACTGCTCACGACAGCAAAGACGTCCACTGCATCGCATACTCGAGAGACGGAACGCAAATCGCTACAGCCGGAGAGGATAATCGCGCCGCCATCTGGGATGCGAATACGGGAGCCGCGTTGCACGAGATGGTCGGCCACACTGATTGGGTCATGTGCGTTGCGTTTTCGGAGGACGGGACGCGCCTCGCGTCTGGCTCGAAGGACACCACCGTTCGTATTTGGGACGTTGTGTCCGGGGAACGTATTGGCGAGCCATTGACGGGGCACAAGGACTGGGTGCACGCTGTTTCCTTCAGTCGCGACGGTCGACGAATATTCTCCTCGTCCGGGGACGAGACAATAAGGATCTGGGATGCAGAGACAAGAGCGCTCATCGTTGAGCCTCTGCGGATGGATGAAACGATCCTTTCCATGGCGCTCTCACCAGACGGCAAGCGGCTCGTATCAGGTTCGTGGAGCGGCAAGATTGCTATGTGGGACGCGGAGACTGGCGCTGCAATCCAGACGCCATTCAGAGACCACGGAGCGCCGGTCTGGGGCCTAGCATTCTCGCCGGACGGACGCAAGATCGCGTCTGCGTCGAAAGACAAGACCATCGCACTGTGGGACGCGACGGACGACTGGAAGCGATACGATATAGACGACGAGGATGCCTGAATGTACTTATGTACGGTGTTGCGATGGTAGATACGTAGAATTCGATCGCATATGATGTCGCTCATCCTGGATGGTCGTGGTTCGAGGTCAAGTTGTGTCCGGCGTCGGAATTTGACGTAGGAATGTTCCTTGAATCCTTCGTCCCGAACCACGACTACGAATCGCCGTTTCATCGCAAAATATGCCTGCTCTCGGCGTCAACTCGTGCAGCACCCAGGAAGGCGTCTTTAACAACATCTGCGATCGCTCTAAACGCTCAAAGCTGCTGTGCCTGCGTTAACTCGAGGCATTCCACGGCGCGGGATCATCGGCGCGACTGCACAAGCAAGGGCGCCACTATCAGGAGCGCCAATGCAGGTCTGGTACTGGCCATGACGCTGGTCGTGACAAGTACGTCTCGTTTGACCCGCCCTTTTTCTGCCGCGCTCTGACGCTCGAGCAGACGGCGACGACGCGACGATTACACATTAGTACTTTGCTGGAACGGCCTTGACGCTACCGACAAGCTCTCGACGCCGCCACGCAACAAGGAACTCGTCGTTGCTCTGAGATTCTGGGCAAGGCGAAGGTACGTTCAGCGAGTGCGAGAGGAACCTCGCTGACGCGCGCTCTGCTATCCAGACGCTCCTACCAACAGCCCCTCCTCGCAATGCACGTTTCTCGTTCATCCACTGCCGCGTATGCCGCTCGTTCGACGACACTCGCGACGTCCACCAAGATGCTCGCTGAAATGTGTAAAACGCCTTCCAGCCGGCCCTGCTCGCCGCGCATGAATGTTTCTGTCGCCGCTCGGCGCTCCGACGTTATTGGACTCGCTGATCCTGCGCGCGCACACGTCGTGCGCCCACGCGCCTTGCCCTCCCCGTCTTGTCGCTCATTACCAGTCGTTAACGCTCAACGCAGATGCCGACCACACGGAAGACCGCTGTGACGGCAATGTCGTTCTCACCCGGAGTCGTACCGAGACGGCCGCCTACTCGCTCAGGTGGACGAGAGGCTCAAGCGGTATGGGCTGCAAGGGCAGCGCAGGTGCAGGCAGTACGTCCTCTTCGTCCTCTCCATTCCTTCCTTCACTTCTTCATTTCCCGCCTCGACTCGCCCGCGCCATCCCTTCACCTTCAGCTCCTGTGCGAGAACCTCCCTCGCTGACGCTCGCGCAACTAGATGTCGGCAACGTGAACACGACGGCCACGACCTCCCGGATTCCCACTGCCGCTGACACCCTCGGCATCGGCGCCGCCGCTGTAGATACGGATGTCGACGACGTCGCCGTGGGAGTGTCTTTGAACGCGGACGGAAAGCCTGCATGCTTTGACAGTTTTGGCGATTCCAAGGTGCGTAAGCGAGCCCGCCCAGCGCTTGGAGGCGGGGTGTAGTCCCTCGCTAATTTTCGCTCGCTTGGGAGTCGCGCCTAACAATCCGTCACGCAATTAGCAACGATGTCGCTTTCTTCCTCCCACCGCTGGACGATACTTGCGAGCGTTCTGTCTTTTGTCAAACTAGCCTGCGATTGTACGCTTCTGCTCTCCTTCTGAGTTTGCTGCGTCCCCTGGCTCTCGCTTGCTGTCTCGGCCTTACTACTACAACTGTGGAGTAACTGCTACGTTTCAGACAATGGAAAGCTATGTCGTGCCCTCGCTGTCACTCGCTGCGTGTGGGCTCGTTGGCTCACATTCCGCCCGAGCTCGCTCAGGCTCCTTTAGAAGCGGTGCTCCATCCTCGCGCACTCGTAGCCGCTGGAGATACCTTGACGTCCTGGCGCCCGCGCTCCGACCCGACCTGCGCGTTCTTCGCTACAACGACCGGTTCAATGGCAAATGTGATGGAGAACCCATGCCTGTGCTTTACGAATATATCGCCAGTCCTTCTCCGCTTTCTGCCTAAGGTTGACATTGAACAGATTGTTAACCAATTCATCTTGCCTCGGTACGCGCTCCGCCCCACTCCCATCATTGAGACAGACGATGCGGCCTAGGAGTCTATCTGCGTAACTATTTCTTGATCACCCCCTCTTGCTCCTCGTCGCCATTGCTGCTGTCTGTCTCTGTTACCGTTCCCGCTTGCTCAGGCTCACTTCGCCCTCTATCTCTCTTCCTAATTGGCACAACCACGCTTTGTGCGCGCCCCGTCGTGCTTCCACCGAGGCAATTATCCTCCGCGCAGTCTGATTGTGTTCTATTCTGTCTCTATGATAGGCGGACGGAAAGCACTGTCTGTGCCGAATAGGATGCGCTGAAACAGGATATGGCGCCGTTCGGGGGAAGGATCGCACGAAGACGACAACTTACATGGAGAAGAGCAGCATCGCTGAAGCTTCAGAAAGTGGCGCTTTGAGTTCGCGAGTCCAGTGTTTGCGGTCCGGCAGCAGACCGTCAAGACATGGACATCCCGACGTCCAAAGGCAACCGAGCGATTAACTACCCTGTTAATATCGGTAGGATGCACGATGGCAACAATTACGCCGGGTACTGTACGCTGCGTTGGTCCAGATAAGTCTGAGACGGACCTCGACGCGTGTGCGGTTCTTGATCTCGTACTCACCGAGTCAGTTCCGTGTCAGTTTCGCTCCCATGTCTGATAGCAAGCAGCTGCCCCATTGGCGTGGACGTCAACGGTGCCGAATCCACGACGGATTCCCGGAACCGTCATGGCAGGCTTTGTCCTCGTCGATTCAGAAAGAACTGGTACACTACCACAACGTGGTTGCATGAGATGAAGTTCAGGTCAAGTGCGCCAAGCCTGCCTGCAGTTGCACGACCGGTCAGACCTACATAATCCCTCATCCCGACAGGATCCGGACAGTGGGCAAGAGTGCGGTGGAATTCCCTGCACCGATAAGGCAGGGCGTGGAATTCAAGCCCCTAGAGAATGACGGGACGCCCAGGACCCAGAGACTCGGCTCGGCTGTGCGAGCGCCAACGACCAGGGCTGAGCGCCAAATGCGGACTTCCTTCCTTCGTTCCGTCCCACGACCACCAATTCGCCATGTTACGCTTTGACTCGTGCAGCGTCTACGCCCACACATCATGAGCGGAAGGATCGCATCCGTACAGGTCCTGACGCTACCGTCGTATTCAACCCACCTTTTTCTGCCGCGCTCTGACCCACGACTGCACATCCGTGACTGGCAGATCCATGACCAGCGCTGATGAACTCTCGGCGCCTGCGAACGTAGCACGAGGGCGGTCCAAGCTACGTTCAGCGCGAGCACGAGAGGAAGCTGGCTGAAACCCGCGCTCTAGAACTCGCGCGTCACTTGGGCACACCTGCGCCAACAGCGCACCGTCGCAACGCAGCCAACCGAATGCATACATACCTTTTGTCCGTTCGCCTTCCGCCCACGGCCAACGCAGCCAGGTCAAGAAGCCCACTCGACGGAACTCGTCAGCTTCGTCTAACACGCCTTGTCGAACCACACTCCCTTCAAGGTGTGTAAGAGCGCATGGGCAGTTCTCTTGAGATGTCCCCCGCGCTCGCCGACCTGGCTACCGCCTTTACCCCTTTGCGCACGTCACTGACGCTCGTTCACCCTCGTAGAAGCCGTCCATGCTCGAGACTCAGCACGGACGCGTACCGGGACACAACTCAGTCGCGAACTCCTTCAGGAAGGGGAAGAGCGGCTGGCAGTGAGTTGTTTCTTCTCTTTCCTCGACCATCCTTCCTCGTTCTTACGCTTCTTGCTCACCTGTCAATTTCGACCTGCGTTGACCACCGCCCGCTTTGCCACTCGTGTTCAGACACACTGCTCACTCTTCATAGATTCTGGCGGCGCTGCGAAGGCGACGACTACGACGTCTGCACCGGCCGAGACTGCCACCGTCGAATGACGACCTCGTTGCGGCGGGTACAGTCGTCAAGGAAATATGCTTGAACGCGGACGGGAAGACAGGCTGCTTTGAGATTCTTGGTGACTCCCAGGTGCGTATGCGTCGCACAAATAGAAGAGTCCTCTGACACTCGCCTTAGCATGACTCGTGCTTCACCGTCCCGCGTCCGATTGGCAACAACGTCGCGGCCAGAGGATTTGTGTTCTCTTCATGTGCGTCCGAGTTTCTCTCGGTGCTTCGTTGTTCTACGAGCGCTGACGAATCGTGCCAACATACAGCCGACCATCTCACTGTTACGACGACCGAGGCGGCTCCTACTGCGGCGGCGAACATTACTATCGAGACCGACAAAGGGTGCGTCCAACCTCGCTCTTCCCTGGAGCATTCGGCGCCCTTTTTCCCTGCCCACCGCTTCCATTCGCTCGTCCTCGCCGCATGTCCCTCATCGTCTCTCTCGCCGCTTCCTTGCCGCCGTCGCGCCCTTCCTGTGCGCACCCGCTTCTTCCCCTTCCCCGATGCTCACGCCCGCTCAGTGAGTAGATGAAAACATGAAGGACGCGACCGATACGGGTCTAAGAACGCATCGACGGCTGCAACAACACCGACGCGTTCACCAAATGCTTCGGGATTACCGGGGACTCGAAGGTGCGTGCGCGCGCGGCCGACAAGACGCTCCTGAGTCCTGACGCGCTCACTGCAGCTCGACGTCTTGGAGCACTCGTTGTTGACGTCTTGTGTAGGAGAGCTGCTTCACGATCCCGTACCCACGGGCACAACGTCGGTTTCTGGCTCCCGCCACTCACCTCGGCCTGCATGCTCTTCACGGACAATGACGGTACCCAGAATGCCTTCACGCCGGCGCTCGGCGCCATCGCGACGTGACGCAGAACTCGTGCTTGTGCGTCGGCAACGCCGCACAAACCGCCCTTCTGGCTGTTATCCGTCTCGTCTTCTATCACCTGGTGTCGTATCTATGTAATGCCGTCCGGTCTGATCGTTCTGGAGTTGCTATCCGAGCTCGCTTCCTCTCTTCTCATCCTCCCATCTACGTTTCCGGGTACACCGACGCAGTGCGCGCACAAACCACCGTCCGCCCTTTACACAGAGTGGGACTCTCGATCGTACCGCTGTGAAGACTGACCTTCCATCGATACGACGAGTAATCTGACAGAGATGGGAACTGAAACGCGTGAGTGTGCGTGATCGTGGTACTGGTGCTGCAATGAGGATCGTCACTCAGACCGCGGCCATTTCCAGTTCGCTCTCCCGGCTGGCGGTTTCACATTTGAAGTAATTCCACGTTCAAGTTGTATGCCTTTAGATGTCAGGAGTCCGAAAACGCGCAAACCCGGCGCCCATGCGTTCGAGGGATGCCGTTAATTTTTGGCTTCCCTGACGATAGTGGATTTTCCCCTATCCCTCCACCGCTCCGCTGTGAGGCACGGACGTTGTTTCCTCCGCCGAACGGGTCGTATTGCTCTAGGCGGATCATGCACTGGCGGATACGAAGACGAAATGCTTCTGAGCGCTGGCGGATGCAATTGAAGTGCCGGCCGCGGAGCGGCCACTGAAAGAGTGTTACACTTCACACGCGTCCGATAACGACAGTTTACACGCTGCACTACGCATGCGGTCGAGAATGTACGTGCATTTGAACGACGGTGTTGTCCTGTTGCGGCTGAACGGGGTCCCGCCAAGTTAGCCACTGGCGAAGTGGCATCGCCCGAGCGAAATTGTTTACTTTCCGGGTGACTCGACGAGCCTCCGTGCCGTCTAATTTCCCGCATGATGATAAGGCATAGCCTCCGGCCCCTTCTGTTGGGTCCAAGCAGGCGATGTTTAGACCGCATGGGGCTCCTCTGTTTCCGTCCGCGAAGGCCAGGGAACGGTCTCTCTGTCTACCAGCTCTGAGTTCGTAGGAGCAAGGAGAGGAACGACGCCATTTCGTGCTCCTTAGATAAATAACGTTGATGCACTGTGTTTTGCAAAGGTCGAATCAGGAACGCAAGGATTGCGCTGTCCACTACGTCAAACTGTCACTAAAAACACCGAACTGCGGGCGGGAATGCGCTGGAATAGAAGTGTACGTGAGATTCCTGCTCCTTGACCTCGTACTCTCACTCTGCCCTATCGCGCCCTTCGATGTCTCACTCTCTCGCGACACCGCAAGATCTCACGGCAACCGTAGTAGTCGATTTCGACCGCAAGGTCGCGTCGGGAGGCTATGGAGACGTCTACAAGGGAAGATTGATCCGCGACGTCGACGGGCACTCGGGCGAGGTCCGTATCCTACACGAGGATGTGCGCGTGGCTCATCCGTCGCTAGGTGGCCGTGAAAGTGACCCGCTTCATATTCGCCAATATACCGGAGAAGGTTGTGAAGGTCAGCTTGGTGGTATACGGCACAGTCTGTATGTCCTAACCCTGTTTAAGGCCATCAAGCGAGAACTCGATATTTGGCAACAGCACCGGCATCCTTATATCCTGCCGCTCATAGGCGTTTACCTTCACCAGAATGTTCCCTGCGCTATATCTCCGTGGTGTGACAGCGGCACGATTATACAATACATGAAGTCGGCTCGTGCGGGTCATGAACCCGAACTTGCTGCGCCTGTGACCGACTGCGACTTTGATTTGCTACGACTTCACTGTCTGGAGCTGAAGCTGGTATGTGGGCGTGTGAGCGGTCACTACTCGCTCTGACACTAGGTGGAGCTCTCCGAGGTCGCAGGAGGACTTGCGTATCGTGCGGCTATAATATTCCTGTATCTGCCTGCGCTTAGATCTTGCAGTTCACGCATACAACTTGGCTCACGGAGATATCAAGGCTGTAAGCGCCCTTTCAGATACCCACCCCTTATCTGACCTCGTTTGGCTCGTGTAGTCCAATGTCTTGGTCAAGGGCGGGGTCGCTCAGCTTGGCGATTTTGGGTTCTCGGTTATTCTGGCCGAACACACTGGCAGTACTTCATCCCACCTTGGTACCGCTAGATGGTTCGCCCCGGAATCTCTTCAAGAGCATGCCCATCGCACGCAAGAGGCAGATATGTGGGCGTTCGGCTGCGCCATTCTTGAGGTCTGTTGTACAGCACACGAATACCTGAACCCTCTCATGACGTCCATCGCAGGTGCGAACACTACTCGTTCCGTATCATCGAGTCTCCGACGCGGCTGTGCCGCTCGCCATACGCAAAGACCGCCCGTATGAGCGCCCGAAGGGTATTCATCCAAGCCTTTGGAGCATGGCCGAGGCCTGCTGGTCTCGGAGCCCAAAGGCCAGGATAGTATCTCCAACACTGGCCAGCCGTATCAAGATCACGGTCAAGTATGCCACTCTTTTGCGCAAGGTCCGTCCTAGTCACTTGTGATGTTCACCCGCAGTCTCACCGCAAGAAGGCGTTAGAAGGTTTACCCCATGTCCACTTGCTAGGTTTCGGATACCCAGACTCCAACTCCTCCCCACGATTCTCGCTGGGTTCCCTTATCTTGAAGAAGGACAACAACAAGTCCACTGACCTCACACTCGCGGCTGCGTCAGCGCTCAATGCGTTGCGTGCTCTCGAAGCTTCAGGCAAGCGATATCATCCAGCCGCCCTTCGACCGATAATACACCTCATTGCTATCGCTACTCCGCAGCTAGCGAAGAAATTGATGTTTAAAGTTCGCAGTTCCGCCAGCCGTACGTGCCTGCAAGTTTGCGCTGTTTTGCGATGCTGATGATAGTGTAGCTGAACTGCCAGGATCCCCATTAGGGCCATTACGAGGCCATACCGACGAAGTCTGTGCTGTCACTTTCCTCCCGGACGGCCGTCGCCTCGTCTCCTCGTCTACAGACAAGACCGTTCGCATCTGGGACATCGAAAGTGGCAAGACGGTGATCGGGCCGCTGGTCGGGCACACAGACCTCGTGCGCTGCGTGGCCGTTCACGGGTCGCGCATCGCATCCTGCTCGTGGGACGGGACGTTCCGCGTCTGGGACGCCGACAGCGGCAAACTCGTCCTCGGACCAATCACAGCTCACCAAGGCAAGAAGGTGTACCGGATTGCGTACTCGAAGGACGGCACGCACATTGCTACCGCCGGAGCCGATGAACGCGCCGCTATCTGGGATGCGAATACAGGAGTCCGGTGGCGGGAGTTGGTCGGGCACACGCATGTGGTCTTGTGCGTCGCATTTTCGGAGGACGGGACGCGCCTTGTCTCCGGTTCGTGGGACGAGACCGTTCGCATCTGGGACGTCGCATCCGGCGAGTGCATCGGCGAGCCATTGACGGGGCACACGCGCATGGTCACCGCCGTTTGCTTCAGTCCCGACGGCAAACGCGTATTCTCCTCGTCATACGACGGCACAATCCGAATCTGGGATGCGGAGACGAGAGCGCTCATCGGCGAACCTCTGCGGATGGATGGCAGCGTAGCGTGCATGGCGCTGTCACCAGACGGCAAGCGTCTCGTATCAGGCTCGCGGAGGGGCAAGATTGCCATGTGGGATGCGCTGACGGGAGCTGCAATCCCGATGCCTTTCAAGGACCACAAAGGCTGGGTCAATAGCGTTGCATTCTCACCGGACGGACGCAAGATCGCGTCTGCGTCGAGTGATAAGACCATCGCATTGTGGGACGCGACGGACGACTGGAAGCGTTGGGATATAGACGACGAGGATGTAGAGAAGGACGATGACTGAGTTCGCGTAGGCAGATGACAACTCAAACGGGCAGAACTTCCGGATCCCATGTACTCCTGGTCCTGATGTACATGAAGTTCCCCGTTGAGCTACTAGTAGGTGCATTTTTGGAACAGGTGCAGGTGGCAATTGACGAGAAATTAGAGGAAGAATCCTCCGCGAGACGAAGCCCGGTCGGTCCAGAGGTCGTGGTTCGAGGTTAAGGCGTCTACCGGCAGAATCCGCATCTTGTCCGCCGTTCTGCTCGTTCATGAAACATAACATCTGTTGCTGCTCTCGCTGTCGTCGCCGTTGCGAGCGGTGTCTCTGCGTTGCCGAGTAACGCGGGTATGGGCGCTCAGTCTAGGGTGAGTCTGCTGGGTCTGCTTTACGGGTTCGCATCGTCCGCCTTCTTCGCCGTCCGCCTTCCCCTTCCTATACTCGCCCGCCTTTCCTTGGTACGACCTGGGACGGCGTGGACGAGTAGGCGCGCGCAATTACCGATCTCGATGCGTCCCCTCTCCGCTCTTCCGGTCTGCAGCCGTCCACCGTCCATTGTTTCGCTCGTCCCTTGCGCGAGCTGTTCGCGCTTCTAGCCTCGTACAACTCAATGTCGCGGTGACAGGCCTGGTGCCACGGCGCTTGCGGATGCGTTCCCGTCGAGCGTTGCCGTTGCCCTTCGTCGTTGTTTCCTGTTCCCATTCGCGCTTCTGGTCTCGTAGCCAGCGCCACCGCGACACTCGACGCTGTCCAGGCTGTCGCGCCATCCCATTGTTTCTTTCCCCGCAAACAACGCGCACAGCGCTTTCTCCCTCGCAACCCGCGCTCGAACATCCGCTAACCTAACACCCTCATCCAGAACACGAACCAGCGTTTCCCGTTCAACCCCTTCGCCTTCCGCCAGCCGCCCAAGACCAACGCTGCTCAGGTCAAGAAACCCATCAACCCGACCGCTGGCTCTAAGAACCTCGCCACGTCGTCCAAGACGCCGACGAAGACCAACAACGCGGCTGCTGCTAAGGTTCGTTCCCTCGCTCCCTCGTTGCGTTCGCCCTCGCTGACGCGGTGTAAAAGCCGAAGAAGGTCAAGAAGCCAGTAACGGCGATGTGGTTCCAGCCCGGAGGCGTGCCAGGACGCAAGGCGGCCGCTGCGAACGCGTTCAGGAAGAAGAAGGGCGGCAAGGGCAAGGGCGGCAAGGGTAACGCTGGTGCTGGTGCCGGTGCTGGCAGTACGTGTTCCTTCGTTTCCTGGGTTGCACCGGTTCGCTCACACGCGCACCTCCAGATGCCGGCGCCGCGAACGCGACGACGACGACGTCTGCGGCGGCAGAGACGACCACCGCGGCTGACAACGTTGCTGCGGCGGACACTGGCATCAAGGACGTCGTCGAGATGTGCTTGAACGCGGATGGCAAGACCGGGTGTTTCGAGATCCTCGGCGACTCCAAGGTGTGTTCGTTGCATTGAAGTGGGAGGAGCTGGCTAACGCTCGCTCGACAGGACTCGTGCTTCACCATCCCGCGCCCGATTGGTAACAACGTCGCGTTCTTCCTCCCTCCGCCGGACGACACTTGCGAGCTTTTCACGTGCGTTTTGTCTTGCTGAAGCATTTTGTGATCATACGCTGACGAACTCTCCGCTGCCCTCCTGACTGTGCCTCTCTCGTCCCGCGCTCCTGACAACCTCCATCCATCCCTCATGCAAACTGCGCCCGCTCGTCATCCGACCCCTATGGATCGCCCTCCTGCACGACAATCTATCCATCTTCGACTTGCATGTCCGATGTCTGTCGATCCCGCACGCCAATCACTGCGTCGCGCTCCTGAACGCCCCGACGTCTGTCGTTGTGGTATCCGCCGCCTTGTTGGATACTGCACGCTCGCCGACACCACCGGACTTCCCACTCGCCCGCGCCGCACACCCCGACCAAACCATTTGACCTCACGCTATTCCTCGACGCTCGTGCCGCTCGCCGCCGCCGCCGCCAACAGCGACCTGGACTGCACTTCCTTCCCGACGACCGCCTTCGAGGCCATCTCGGACGTCAAGCAGCTCTCGTGGTCGTGCCAGCCTACTGCCAACGTCACTGCCACTACTACGACCGACACGGCTACGACTACTACCGCGGCGAACAACGCTATCGAGACTGGCAAGGGTGCGTCTTCCGTCTTACTCCCCTCTTCCCTCCAACTATGCGTTACCGTTGACCATTCGACGTTCGCTTTACCCTTCGCCGCTTCCCTTCACTCTTCCTCATCGGCGCCGCTTCTGCTGGCTCCACGTCTCCATGCCCTCGTTGCTCTCGCCGCCTCCGTGCCGTCGCCGCCGCTCTCTTCCCCGCTTTCTATTCATGCTTACTCTTGACTGCTGCTGACGTTCTCCCCGCGCCTGTCGTAGACTCGAACGTGAACGACGCGACCGACACAGGTATCAAGGACGTCATCGAGGGCTGCAACAACGCCGACGGGTTCACCAAGTGCTTCGAGATCCTTGGCGATTCCAAGGAGAGCTGCTTCACGATCCCGCGCCCCCTCGCGAACAACGTCGCGTTCTGGCTCCCGTCGCCTAATTCGACCTGCACGCTCTTCACGGACGAGGACTGCAGCCAGAACGCGTTCACGCCCGCGCTCGGCGCCATCCCGAACGTGAAGCAGAACTCGTGGTCCTGCGTCGCCAACACCGCATAAGCGCCCCGCTCCGTGCACCGCGTTCGTAACATTATCCGGAAGGCTGTTTATTCGCTCTCGTTTCGTCCTGTCTGCGGTGTCGTATCTATGTAATGCCGTCCCCGTCTTGTTTTGGAGTTGCTATCCGTCCCCTTCATTTGTTCGTTCGAGCTCACCTTCCCCCCTTTTCACCCCCACCCGACCACCTACTTTTTTGGTACAACCACGCTGTGCGCGCGCACCATCCAGCTCCACCAACCCTTTCCACCTTCCATGCATCGTCTCCGTCTGTTGTGTACGTTACAGTGACGGAGTGTTTCGTGCGTAGAAGTTTGGATTGCGAATCTTATCGCTGCGAGGAATGACCCCGTTTATGGGGAAGGATTCAATGCGGGTGCGACTGACAAGTTTGAGTGAGCGATCATGCGAGAGGAGTTAGCGTCTGAGCGGGCATCCAAATCGCGCGCTCTGTTTCTTGTTTCTGTCCATGTGCTGTGCACAACGAAGCGCACGCGCGCAACGCCCGACCGTCTTGGGACATACACACCCGCAAGCACCCAAGCTTTGCCCTACTACTTTCGTTCGCAGGTCTGCGTCGACCCAACGGCGCGCGTCGCAGCTGTCGAGTCTCCTCTTTCTGGCAACAGGACAATATCAATACTGGGCGGTCACAGGGCAACCCGCGAAACGTGTTGTTTGATTACTGGTACCAGTTTGGGCTCTGCAGTGGTTGTAAAGACCCGGCTTTCCGTCGCCAGGGACTGGGGCAGAGCGGCCTATACACCTCGCCCTTGTCCACGAGGCTGGGCGTCTCTACCTATTCAGCGCGAGTCGTTCAATACTCTGCAGTGACCTCGCGTCTTCGTCATGTGGAACTGGCAAATGCCTACTGTAGGAATGTGCTCCGCGCTAGACGACACGAACTGTTATCACACGCTTTCTAGCTTCCTCTACCAACAGGACTTGCACGCTCTCTACGTCACATTTCAATCGCTCTATCCATTGCCATCCTGTCAATTGCTCTATGCTGTCCTCCTCCACTCTCCGTCCACCGGTACATTTCTGTGTGCTGCTGACATCTTCGTCCCTTCCGGTGCCACCCGTTGGGCCGCTTCACATCGCTAACTTGGACCCTCAGGCACAGCAACGAGGATTATTGACAATTCCTTCACGCCCACTCCTAACGTTGGTACCACGTCGCCAACTTGAACATGTACTTGCCCCTCGCCCTCTCGGTATAACGCTGCCGCTCTTCGAACTATCCGCCGTTAGTCCCTCGCCCGTCTCGTCTGGTGTCGTATTGCGTGGCCGCTCTCCGTCGTCGCGGGTCTGTCCGTTCGGGCTGTACTACTCCCGGCCCAGTCCTCGCACGCGACAATTACACTGTCTCGCATACAATGCTGCTTGTTCTTCCGAGGTGATGTTAGTCCGATCTGCTCGGATCCGCTGAACCCGTTGAAGTTCCGTGGGAGAGCGCCAGGACGGCATTACCTTGCCTGTCACTACATTCTCCCGTCGAAGTACAAACTCATCACCTCAAGTCCTACGGCGCTGAATGTTGCCGTGAACAGCCGGCGTCTGTCAGGCGCGGGATAGCCAAGGCGCGCCAAAGCATTGCTCTCTGCTGTAAATGCACCCCCGTAGCATTCCCGCGGTCCGTCGCCACAGATGATATAAACGGCGCCACATCGCGGCTGCACTCTTTCCCCGCCCCTCAAGTTCGCTTCATTCACAGCACCGTAAGACTATGGACCAGTGCTTCCCAGACTGGAAAGTACTGGACATCACACATCAGGTGACCGTCGACCTGTCTGTCCAACTAGGCCTAGGTGGTCATTCGGATGTCTACCGCGGTACGATGGACTCCGGCGAAGACGAAGTCCCAGTCGCCGTCTGTCGTTTTTGACTTTACGCATTGGATATAGGATACCTGACTTCGATATATCGTACAGGTTGCGATCAAAATTCATCGATACACACGCGAGGATGTTTCCCGTAACATGAACATAAGACTAGTGAGCGGACATCCTGCACACAAACATGATGGCTAACCATGCTTGAAGAGGATAGTCGACGAGATATTCATCTGGCGCAGTCTCCAACATCCCAACATCCTTCCATTCTATGGGCTCTGTCTGCCCGGCGACATGTTCTCATCAGCGCTGCCTGCTTCTGTTTCTCTGTGGTGCGACGGCGGAACATTGCCAGACTACCTGCGACGGGTGCGCGAGGGGGATACAGAGCGACCGACAGATCCTGCTAAGAACTTGAACTTGCTTCGAACGGAAGTCACGTTGGTATGTACACACTGTTTCCCATAGGCCAAGCTTGTGTTAAGGTAGTTTACAGTTGCTGGAAGCTACCCGCGGACTCGCCTACTGTACGATTGTCGTCTTACGATGTCATACTACACGTCTTGATATTTGCCTCATTCTCGCAGTGCACGGAAAAGACATCACACACGGTGACATCAAGAGTGTATGTTCAATTTACTCGCACTCCGCAGTCTATTCAATCACACACTTCCAGGCCAACATCTTTCTCCATAACGGAGTGGCACTGCTTGGTGACTTTGGATACTCAGTTCAGCGCTTGCAGCGCTCGGCCCTCTCGACATCAGCGTACCTTGGCACCGAGAGGTTCTTTGCGCCGGAGTCCATTGAACCTCAAGCACACCGCACACCGGAAGCAGATGTATGGGCGCTGGGGTGTGTCATAATAGAGGTAAAGCGGTGGGTTTCGTTGGTGCCGATGTACTGATTCACGCTTTTTGGGCAGGCACACACCCTCCGAGAACCTTACAGTGGGATGGGTGACATCAATATGTTGCTCGGTCTGCGCAAGGGTGACCTGCCCTATTCATATTACCCTGATATGAACAGATACTTATGGGACCTCGCTGAAAGCTGCTGGTCTAGGTCTCCCGATGCGCGTCCGTCTTCTCGAGACATAGAATCACACCTACTGGCTATGCGTGAGACGCTGAGCTCCCTCGGAGAGGTATGCTCAAGTGACCATCTCGGTTACAACCCAGCTTATTTTAACCCGATGCAGCTCTCACAGTCGCCCAACCTTACGCGCAGCACCCGGACGCCGTGTTCGTTCATATGATCTACTGTTCTACTGAGAGTCCTAACCACTGTGTAGGTAGAGTAACGCCTCCCTTACGAGGACATGCCTCTGGCGTCAGGTCTGTTGCGTTCCTTGTTAACAGTGGTCGCCTTGTTTCCTCGTCTTACGAGAAAACGCTGCGCATTTGGGACATCGAGACGGGCGAGACGGTCGGTCTGCTGGAAGGGCACACTAGAGCCGTGTCCTGCGTAGCCGTTCACGGATCGCACATCGCATCCTGCTCGTGGGATGGGACGTTCCGCATCTGGGACGCCGACAGCGGCAAACTTGTCCTCGGACCAATCACAGCTCACAATGGCGCGTGGCTCAACTGGATTGCGTACTCGAGGGACGGCACGCGCATTGCTACCGCCGGAGCCGATAACTGCGCCGCAATCTGGGATGCGAAAACGGGAGTCCCGTTGCGCCAGATGGTCGGCCACACGGATAGAGTCTGGTGCGTCGCGTTTTCAGAGGACGGGACACGCCTTGTCTCCGGTGCAAAGGACACCACCGTTCGCATCTGGGACGTCGCGTCCGGCGAGTGCATCGGCGAGCCATTGACCGGGCACACGGGCGGGGTCGGCGCCGTATGCTTCGGCCCCGATGACAAACGCATATTCTCCTCGTCGTACGACTGCACAATCCGAATCCGGGATGCCGAGACGAGAGAGCTCATCGGCGGACCTCTGTGGATGGATGACAGTGTAGAGTGCATGGCGCTGTCACCAGACGGCAAGCGTCTCGTATCGGGATTGTACGATGGCAAGATTGCCATGTGGGATGCGGAGACGGGCGCTGCAATCCCGACGCCATTCAAGGGCCACGAACAAAGGGTCCGGAGCGTTGCCTTCTCGCCGGACGGACGCAAGATCGCGTCTGCGTCTTCAGATATGACCATTGCACTGTGGGACGCGACGGACGACTGGAAACGATGGGATATAGACTAAGACGACGAGGATGTAGAGAAGGACGATGATTGAGTTCGCGTAGGCAGATGACGAACCACACGGGCAGAACTCCTGGATCCCATGTACTCTCAGGGCTAATGTACGCGACGTTCCCTGTTGGCCTAATAGTAGGTTTATGAGCTGCGTTTTCGAACCAGGTGCAGTTGGGAATTGACAGGACACAATGACGAGCGGCAAGCGAGAACTAGAGGAAGAATCCTCCGCGCGACGAAGAAGACGCAGCGCTAGCGGCTGTTGTGATTATGAAGCTGGAGAACACGGCAGATTCCAAGCAGAAGCCCGATGACTTTAGCATACATAGGAGGTCGTGGTTCCAGGTTAAGGCGTCTACCGGCAGAATCCGCGTCTTGTCCTCTGTTCCTCTCGTTCATGAACCATAACATCCGTTGCTGCTGTCGCTATCATCGCCGTCGCGAGCGGTGTTTCTGGGTTGTCGAGTAACGCGGGTATGGGCGTCCAGTCCAGGGTGAGTGCTCTCTGCTTTCTGCTTTACGCTGCTCCCGCTTCTTCGTCATTCGCCCTTCCTCTTTCCTTTCCGTCGTTCGCGCATGCTTGTCCCCTTGTTTTTCGCGCCCTCGACGTCGTGCTGCGCGGGGAGCGGTCGCTGTTGCGGGCGATGCAGAGGACGAAGAGCCCTCTGCCCTTGCTGCGTAATCGTTCCGCTCTCCCGGTCTGCGGCCGTTCATCCCCCGCTGCTTCGCGCGTTCTTTGCGCCTCTGGCTCAGCCCAAACGTGTCAATGACAGTCCTGGTGCTACGGCGCTAGTTGCTGTTGCGCACGGCTTCACGCGCCAGTCGTTGCTATCTGCAGTCCCCCATCGTTTCCTTCGCGGTTCTAGTCTCGTAGCCAGCGCCACGCGACCCTTGGCGCTGCATGCCGTTGCCCAAGCTGTCGCGCCATCCCATTGTTTCTTTCCCCACAAACAACGCGCACAGCGCTTTCTCCCTGGCAACGCACGCTCAAACACTCGCTAACCCCTCGCCCTCATCCAGAACACGAACCAGCGTTTCCTGTTCGAGAATGAAGGAGAGACGGGAACAGGGACCGACCGGCCGACCGACCGACCGACCCAGCCCGGCTGTCTCCGGTGGAGTGTCACATCACGAAAAATAACGTTACGCGACGCGGCAAGCGGTGTTGTTTGGGTACGAACAACAAGCCACCCTCTTCCTCTTACCATCCACGACCACCAACGCGCCGGTAACAACGTCGTGCACATGGTCGCCGACGCGTCCGTTTACACGCTCTCGCGCTACGTCGTGTTGAAGGCGGGGAGCGGCATTGCGAACGGCTAGTCGTCGATGACGACAGCGAGACTGTGCGCAGACGACGGAGGCGGGTGGACGCGACTGTGTGCGTCTTGCTTACGCTCTTCGTCTTATCCCCGTACCGCCCGCATCGTCGTCACCGCCATCTGCGTTGTACGCGAACCCGACGCGAACCCTGCCGTCGTTCACAAGCGCGAGGACGACGACGGATGGACGACAGGGACGATGACGGTGGAACGGCGAGCGGAGAGGCACGCGCCCCGACGAGGTCCATTCGCCGGCTCCGTAACACATTGGCAGGTGGGTGGGAAGCTTGCGGAGGGCGTTGTCGCCGCCGCCGATGCAGGGTGCTTGCGCCTGGCGCTTCGCACCCTGCATCGGCGGCACTCTTCTGTTGCTTTCGTAACACATAGTTAGGTAGTAGATTGAATACAGAACCTTTGGTCTTAATTTACAACTCTCGCGAGTTTCATGAGTACTGCGAACTTTGTTGTTACGAGCAGTGACCGTGAACGGTGACAGCGCTAGCAACAGGTGTCGTCGTTAGAGCGTCTTATTGTAGTCTACCAGCCGGACGTTCGACAGCCATTCTCATTCATCGGATAAAGGGCAATATTTTCGACGTCCCAAGTCCTTCAGTGTATAGGGTGTCACACTGATGGGATAAGTCCTGGCAGGTGGGTCGGCCGGTCGGCGGGTCGGTCCCGTTTCCCGCGCCCCCGAATTTCTGTCCTGTTCAATCCCTTCGCATTCCGCCCACCGCCCAAGACCAACGTTGCCCAGGTCAAGAAGCCCATCAACCCAACCGCTGGCTCAAAGAACCTCGCTACGTCGTCCAAGACGCCGACGAAGACCAACAACGCGGCCGCTGCCAAGGTTCGTTCCGTCGTCGCGCTCGCCATAAGGACCTCGCTGACGCTCGACTGAACAGCCGAAGAAGGTCAAGAAGCCGGTAACGGCGATGTGGATCCAGCCTGGCGGTGTACCGGGACGCAAGGCCGCCGCTGCGAACGCGTTCAGGAAGAAGAAGGGCGGCAAGGGCAAGGGTGGAAAGGGTAACGCTGGTGCAGGTGCAGGTGCTGGTAGTACGTCTTCCTTCGTTTCCTGGGTTGAACCTGTTCGCTCACGCGCGCACGTCCAGATGCCGGCGCTGCGAACGCGACGACAACGACATCCGCCGCGGCCGAGACGACCACCGCCGCTGACAACGTTGCTGCGGCGGATACTGGCATCAAGGACGTCGTCGAGATGTGCTTGAACGCGGATGGCAAGACCGGGTGCTTCGAGATCCTTGGTGACTCCAAGGACTCGTGCTTCACCATCCCGCGCCCGATTGGCAACAACGTCGCGTTCTTCCTCCCGCCGCCGGACGACACTTGCGAGCTCTTCACGTGCGTTTTGTCTTCCTGGAGCGTTTTGTGATCATACGCTGACGAACTCTCCTCTGCCCTCCTGACTGTGCCTACCTCGTCCCGCGCTCCTGACAACCTCCATCCATCCGTCATGCAAACTGCGCCCGCTCGTCATCCGACCCCCTATGGATCGCCCTCCTGCACGACAATCTATCCATCTTCGACTTGCATGTCCGATGTCTGTCGATGCCGCACGCCAATCACTCCGTCGCGCTCCTGAACGCCGGACGTCTGTCATTGCGGTGTCCGCCACCTTGTTGGATACTGCACGCTCGCCGACCCCGCCGCACTTCCAAACCCGCATCCCAACTAATTCACCCGACCTTACGCCACCATCCGACCTCGCCGCCAACAGCGACCTGGACTGCACCTCGGACCCGACGCCCGCGCTCGACGTCATTTCGAACGTCAAGCAGCTCTCGTGGTCGTGCCTGCCTACCGCGAACGCGACGGCTACTACTACTACGACCGACACGGCTACGACTACTACTGCTGCGAACAACGCGATTGAGACTGGCAAGGGTGCGTACCAGATGCTGCGTGCGGGAGCGGGAGCTAGAGCTGACACGGGGCGCTGCAGACTCGAACGTGAACGACGCGACCGACACGAGCATCAAGGACGTCATCGAGGGCTGCAACAACGCCGACGGGTTCACCAAGTGCTTCGAGATCCTTGGCGATTCCAAGGAGAGCTGCTTCACCATCCCGCGTCCCCTTGCGAACAACGTCGCGTTCTGGCTCCCGCCGCCCAACTCGACGTGCACGCTCTTCACGGACGAGGACTGCAGCCAGAACGCGTTCACGCCCGCGCTCGGCGTCATCCTGAACGTGAAGCAGAACTCGTGGTCCTGCGTCGCCAACGCCGCATAAGCGCCCCGCTCCCTGCACCGAGTTCGTAACATTATTCGGAAGGCTGTTTATTCGCTCTCGTCTCGTCCTGGCCCGTCCTGCCCCTGGTGTCGTATCTATGTAATGTCCCTGTTTTGGAGTTGCTATCCGTTCCCTTCATTTGTTCGTTCGAGCTCACCTTCCCCCTTTTTCATCCATCCGACCACCTACTTTTTGGTACAACCACGCTGTGCGCGCGCACCATCCAGCTCCCCCACCCTTTCCGCCTTCCACCCGTTCTCTGTTGTACGATACAGTGACGGAGAGGTCTGTTTAGACGGAAATCTTATCGCTGCGAGGGCCCCGTTTACGGGGAAGGATTCAATGCAGGAGCAGCCGAGCAAAGTGTCTGAGACGGGCACATGCGAGTAGGTGAAATAGTAACTGCTACTACTACTACTACTACTTGAGTTGCCTCTGCTTGTCGTGCAGCGAGGATATATTCCGACATGGTCCCGCGCTTGTGTCGTATTGGAGGTTCGGAGCGGGTATTGAAACCCGCGCGCTCGCCTTGCTCCGAGCGTGCTCCTGTCCACGTCCGGCGGGGCGCCCACCTTTGCACAACATCAGCACGTATGCTTGCAGGTACCCAGCATTCAGGGTTCTGCCATGTCTTCTGTCCACGCGGCAAGCTCAACGTGGTTCTCTGGTGCATACTCAGGCTCCTGTCCGGTCCAGTCCGGTCGCGACCTGTGCAGAGGCGGATTCTGTCTTTGAAGCTTGAAATGCAACCTGCAGCAATGGAATCTTCTTGGGCAGTGCGCAACTGGCGCGATGGCGCGCGCGCCTCACTTCTGAAGCTCCTCATTCGGGAGCTGGCCGGCCAACCCTCCTGCTCCAGCTCCAGCTCCAGCTCCAGCGTGAGCGCTGAGTGGTCGACCTGGACACCATATGCGGGCTCAACTTCGGCTCATTCTACGTAGAGTCATGGCGCAGACCGATATCAATGCCTCAGGGGGGACATGAGCCTTTCGGCCGGCGGTGTCTGACTCGCACGAGGAGCAGCCCCCATCGCACGACGAACATGCGGTTATGGACGCATATCCGGCTCTGAATCATGTTGTCGCTCGCCCACTTCATGCACTGAGGAAGCCAATGCTACTACTACGGCCAACAATGCTATTGAGACTGGGAAGGGTGCATACTAGCTGTCTTCTGCGTCCCCCCTTCCTGTCTTGGAGTCCCTCATCCATTTCCCGCTTCTGATTCACTCGGTTCATGCTCGTTCCTCCTCGCCTCCTCGCCAAGTCCCGTTCACCGCGGCCTCCCTTCGTCTACTCCTCGTACGCGCCCTACCACTGTTGCTACGCCGCCGTCACTCTCGTATACATCCTTCTCTTGACCGCTCGTTAACGCTCGCGCCTGCTGTAGAAGACGACAACGCGAACGACGCGACCGACACAGGCATCAAGGACGTCATCGAGGGCTGCAACCGCGCCGACAGGTTCACCAAATGCTTCGAGATCCTCGGCAGCTCCAAGGAGAGCTGCTTCGCGATCCCGTTCCCTTGCAAACGACGTTGCGTCCTCGCTCCCGCCGCCCAACTCGACTTGCACGCTCTTCACGTGAGTGTCCCGCTTTCGCATACCCTGCGCCCTCGTTGCTCCCCCCTTATTCCCGTTTATCCTCGTCCTTCAAGTCCCTACTCAGTGCCCGCCGCGCGCCGTTCCTTCCCTACTACTCGGCGTCGCCGTCGGTGCCGTCGCCGTTGCCGCTTCTCGTTTTCCCTCATCGCTGACGCTCGGTCTCTTTACAGCGACGAGGACTGCACGCAGAACGCATTCACGCCCGCGCTCGGCGCCATCTCTAACGTGAAGCAGAACTCGTGGTCCTGCATCGCCAACACCGTATAAACCATTCGCCTGTTCTATGTAACGGTATCCGTATGGGTTGGTCCATTCGCTCTCGTCCTGTCTCTTCGGTGATGTCCTTCTGGTTCCTTCCTGTCCGCTGTGTCCAGTCTATGTAATGCCGTCCCAGTCTTGTTCTGGAGTTGCTATCCGTTCCCTCCTTTGTTCGTTCGAGCTCACCTTACCCCCTTTGCGCCCACCACCCGACCACCATTTCTTGGTGCGACCACGCTGTGTGCGCGCACCATACAGCTCCCCGCCCCTTTTCGTCTATCTTCTCTCTGTTGTACGATACACTAACTGAGAGATTTGTTTAGGGAAATCTTATCGCTGCGAGGCCCCGTTTACTACGGGGAAGGATTCAATCTCGATGTCGGGGCGGCACTTGCGGTACGAAACTATGAGACAGTGAGCTAACGAAGATTATCAGCACGGCCGTGTCGTACCTAACTTGAGGTGTATGAGTTCAGGTCACTCACGCGTCCGGGTCAGCCGCATCTTCCGCATGACGTCCTCTTACTTCACATAACTTACCGTCGACCGGACTCGCATTCCTGTCTACTTCGGTCTCTGCTTTTGAGGATCACTGCGGTGATATGGCTCAAAGTGCGTTCTCTGACACACGTGCGATCTGTGGCCGTGACGCTCCGGATTCTACCCGCTTAAAACGGAGTCGGGACTTTTTGTTGGCTAAAGCGTTCAGTGGTATACACAAGATTGCTTTAGGGTGGGGTGGTCAACCGACGCCTGTCTGCCTGTTTCTCCCACTTCCATGACCCTTAACCGGAAAAGCCGTCCAATTTTCGAATTCTTTCCTCGCCCGGGTTTGCATCGGGTCGTGAGGCATGGTGGCAGCGCGTTGCGGCGCACTTCCGTACAGCATCCGCACGTTGCCTTCCTGCATTGCGCTCCTTGCACGAGTCCTTAGAATGTCAGGCGACCGCAGTGGTAGTGAAAGCGAAACGTGGTCAGAGTACGTCCTCAGCTCGACGGAACCATAGTCGCCGCTGAAGTTACGTGCAGGAGATCTGCGTCACCGCCGTATGATCCTGCAGAGACGAATCGATACGCGCTGTTAACACCAGGAGAAAGGCGTACCTCATCCCTCGGAACCAACATCACAGACGAGATATTTGACGTCAGCGAGCGACCTGTTGGTTACGGAGGGTCCGCAGACGTTTATCAGGGCATGTGGGATAGTCATTACGGTCCGATGAAGGTGTGCAGCGCATGATGTGTGCTTGTCTAACACTTCTCACTCCGTCAAGGTCGCTCTCAAGGTTCTACGCGTTATCGACCCGAAGGACCGGAGGACACTGAAGGTCCGTGATCAAATTACATCCCATCCCATTGCGAAATTGAACGCTGTAGCACTTCCGGCAAGAGATCTCTGTGTGGAGGAAACTCTTTCACCCGAACATCCACATCATGTGCGGTTTGTATGCCGGACTTGGACCAGTACCTGCCATGGTGTCTCCGTGGTACGATTCCGGCGACATCAATGCGTACGTGCGCAGGCGGGCGGGTGACCCGGATATCCTCAATGTGAAACTGTCGCTTGTAAGTTGCAGCACCCTACCTATAACATGGCGCTTAATGTTTTCGCGGATAGCTGGTGCAAGTTATGCGTGGACTAGAATACTGTGGGCTTACTATAATACTCGGCAGCCCGTCTATTACTGAACCTCGGCCTGCAGTACACAGCAAGCTAATAGTGCACGGAGATATCAAAGGAGTAAGTGGATTTGCCGCCGTTTACTCAACTAATGATTGTCACCCAGGGAAACGTCCTGGTCTCCGATGACGGTGTGGCTCGGCTGAGCGACTTCGGTCTGTCAGCAGTTCTCTATCGGCAGTACTCGGCTGGGAGAATGGATGTGCAAACCGAGGGGGTGAAGCCCTCTCTTCCTTCCATAGTCACGCAACACAGCTACGTCAAGGGGACATGCAGGTGGATGGCACCCGAGCTATTCGTGGAGGACAGGCCGCGGCAGACAGTCGCAAGCGATATATGGGCCTGCGGCTGCCTCGTCATAGAGGTCAGCTTTAGAGATTATTACCACTTGCAAAGGCTGATGCAGATGTCCGAGAATTTCAGGTCAATAGTGGAATTTATCCATATCATACGAAGGACAATGACATCCAAGTCATCATAGCTCTGTCCAAAGCAGAGCCTCCGCCTTGTCCGGAGACGCTATCCCCCATTCTCTACTCCCTTAGCCTGAGATGCTGCACAGCGCAGCCAAATTCACGGCTATCTGTTGGGGAAGTCATTCAGCAACTACAAGATGCTCTAATCCTTATGAGGCATGCGCAAATACTGCAGCTGACAATTCTCGCAAGTACTGACTTCCTTTCAGCATTCTACCCAATCAGTTTTCAGGAGGAGGAGGAGGAGGAGGAGTATATTCTCGGTGCCACCTTTCAGTTTACCGATGTTCCCAAGCGTTAAGTATGTAAATAAGTGCCCTGTACAATAGATTCGTAAGCCGCCTGGAGGAAATCCAACCCCTGTGATCCGAAGTTCCAGTGCTATGCTGGTTTGAACTGTTCACACAGCAGCCTTCATCCCTGACTTGCTTTGTTGGGGGGAAAATCATGAAAAACCCCCCGCTCACGCGCTGTTCGAGACGGTCTCAGCGGCTTATAGGTCTTTGTGGATATACATCGGCACGGAGCGGAACACGTCAAGTATGTCGAACGCCAATCGCGCGAGCGGCGGAACGAACACCTTATCGTGAGCTAGCCTCTGTAGCGCTCCCAACAACAATCCTCTATCTCCCTGGCCAGCGAAGACTTCCGTGCAACCGAGGGTTTCGATTGTAGCCCGGAATGTCTCCCTAGCCGCCAGCAACGCCGCGTCGCCTTCGCACTCGAATAACGCGTGAAGCTCGTCCTCAATCTCGCCCTGGCAGAAACGGCAGAGTCGATTCTGCCGCTCAATCCGCCCGCGATACCTGCTTGCATGCCGTAAGGTCTCTACCGCCAAGTCGTGGTTTGACAGAAGCAGTCGAGTCAGGGCAACCCGATGCTTCTTCTTTTCCACATAAAGTATGGCCGTATGGCAGTCGTTGCACGATATCTCCCCGCTGTCCCATCTGCTCGCAGTCCGCGCAGCAGAGACAGTTTCGGAGAGTCAGCGAAATCGGAGTCGATGGCCCGCAGCATGGATCTGCGCAGCTCTTCCCGTATTCCCGCTATGTCCTCGCGTCGTATCATGTCTTCGTCGGGTACGATGATGCCGAACTTGCCAACCGCCGTTTGCAAGTCGCCGTACCACGATAGACATCGAAGTCCTGCTAGTCCCATCGAGTCGCGCATTGCGAGGTGGACCAGTGCGTCCCCTGCACGTCCCATGCAGTACTCGAGGTATCTGAGAGCAATATCTGCTCGTCGGTACCGGATCGGTAGTATGTCCGTTTCCGAGTACAGTGGAGTAAGCATAGAGCGCGTCCCCAGTCCAAGTAGCCGCCTGAGAAAGTAGACTTGCTGGGTCTCCAATTCGTTCACAGGCTCGTCCGTCGCGTCCGGAGAGACATCAGCCCCTGAGATCAGGTGGCTTTCAACCCTCGCCTTGTAGACCTTTCGTGCAATATCAATCGGGAGTGCCCCAGTTAAGCCTTCTACCGCAAAGCAGACAGCAGCCGTACGTCGAGCCTTTTTAGCCTGCTCCGTGTAGTGTGCTCTGAAAAGCCGTCTGTCCCCCCCTCCAAGGGTCATACCGACGTAAGTAGCGCACTCTTTGAACGTGACATGGTCGCCGTTGAGGAACACAAAAGGTTCTCCGTGCGGTACTCCGGCCAAGTACGCCCACGTTTTGCTCGTGTTGACGCGGACAAAAGACAGCGCTGCCCATGCAGCTAAGCCCTCGAGATGAGCCTGCAGGCCCTCTGGAGTAGTAGACATGATGAGGACATCATCTGCGTGCTCCAGGTGCGACACTGGCTGTCCACACAGCGTGATGTCGTCGTCTCGTAAGGGCAGATCGAAATCAGCAAAGAAGATATCCCACATAATCGGCGAGGCAGGATCTCCAATGAGCACACCGATGTCGGAAGAGAAACCCTCCGAGTAGCCATCTGCCATGCGAACGATGTAGTTCATCTCGTCGTAAATGTGGCGATAGAGGTCAAAGACCGGCCCGCTCATACCGAGCTTCTTGAGCTTCAGCCACAGCAGCGGTCGATCCACGGAAGGGAAAGCGTTCGTCAGGTCGACAGAAGCAACGTAAAGGGTTTTGCCTTGTGCCTGTGCACGTTCCGCAGCGCAGCGTAAGACGAATGCGTTGTTGTTTGTGCGGTAAGTAGGGCGAAATCCGTTCTGAGTTCGCGGGAGTATTTTGCGACTCTCTTCCCACTCTCGGACGCGTCTAGAAACTATATCAGCTCTCGACTCGCACTGTCGAGCGATATGCGCACTTGTCTATCAGAAGCGTCAGCATCTTCAATAAGATGCATTCCAGCCCGATAGTGCGGTAGTTTTGGGGCACGTCACCATCCTTCCCGCGTTTCAGGACGCCGACCAGTACAGTGGTCAACCACTGGCCTGGTATGGATGTCCCGTAGAGCGCGAGGTTATAGAGCTCTGCCAGCCGCGCATTTGGTAGCGTCATGGCGAAACTATAGCTCTGCTCGTCCCAACCCGTTGCGCTTCCCTCTGGGTGGGCCTGTATGGACAGTTTAATGTCCTCCAGGTCGCGCTCGATCCATGGTCTGCTGAAGAAACGCTCCGGTGTCAAGTCCAGCGTATACTTCGGTAGTAGCGCCGCCTCTGCTAAGACCAGCCGTCTGTGCAGTGGATCTTCGCCTGGGACGGGGTCGTTCGGTTGCGTGTTCATGCGTATGTCAAAAACGGGCAATAGGTCGTACGCGCCCAGCACAGGACGCTCTAGCACAGTAGCACTGGGTCGCCTAACTCGCGGAGTGTCTTCCACAGTTCACCCTCGCCCTTCTTTGCAGCGTCGAGCAAGCGCTGCTTGTTGCGCAGCTTCGCCGCTTTCACTCGCAGGCGCCGCTTCCGAGCCTTTGTCTGTTCCGGTACGGGGCCCGCGGGTTCTGCAGTCTCGATTTTTCCCTTCTGGCCCTTCTGCGCGGCATCCACCTTAGCGGTCGGCATCTCGACACAGACTTTCGGGATGTCGAGCGGGTTCCCGATAGGCGCCGCCGGCGGCGAGATGAAGTCAATCGTAGCCGCGTCGACGGCCAGGGACTGGTCTTTCTTCGCGCCCTTTCGTGCCCACTTGTCTGCTTGCTCGTTGCCGTGGATGCCCGAGTGGGATTTGACCCAAGTGATCAGGGTCGGAGCGTGGCGTGCCCGTACCATGCGCACGATGTTCTTGAGCACATCGTCGTTCGCACAAGACCTCCACCCAGTTGCCGCATGCTTTTGCGCCCATGGCCCTAGCATTCCCGCCGCATACGAAGAGTCCGTGAAGATATGTAGGTTTCTGTAAGGGTCCGCAGCTGCCAGTGCGAACGCAACACCACACACTTCTGCGCGGTCCGAGGTCTGCGGCCCCGTTATACGCATGGCCGCATTTGCACGAGCTCGTAGTCCCCACCAGACACCCGATCCCGCACGCGTGTCCTGAGCAGAGCCGTCGGTCCAGACCCGAACTTCCGGCGTGTCGCAGAACACTGGGCCAAAAATGTCTGCCATAGCATCCTCCTGGGACTGAGCAGCCGCAAGTGTACTTTCCAGTACGTCATCAATAGGTGCACGGGCGCGAACTGGGGGGCATGGGTTCGGTAGAGCGTCAGGTTTCGGCGCAGAAGCAGCTTGTTGTTGTCTGGGATCCGCATCCAGACTGAGCGACAGCTCGAGAGCAGCATGATCAGATATCCCGAGGTACTCGGTATTGACGTCCATCGACAGCTTCCGAGTGTAGAGACGACTCTCCCGGAAAGCTGGTCTGATTTCGGTATGCTGGAGACTTCGTACGAGACACGGCTAACCACGCGTAGAGCGAGATTGTGTGGCCTGCTATCATGCAACAGCCGCAGAAATGTCATCGCTCGGGAAGTCTCAGGCTACGGAGCCAGGTTATCTGTATCTACAATCTATCCTTTCGGCCACGGGTAAGTTCCTCCGTTGGACCCACACTCAGTGAGCTCAAAGAAAATCCACTGATCAGAGACGGGCCGACTTGTTCTCGACGACATTGTGCGAAAGTGCATGTCAACAACGGCTACTTGGACGGCGGAACAGTCTTTGCAGTCACTAATCTCGCAACCACCGCAGGGCCTGGACTCCGATGTATCTGCGGTCTTGAAGGCGCGGATGGCAATTCTAGGGCTATCATCACATGAGCGGCATCGTCCCGCAAAGCTGCGGCCTGCCGCACGCACCATCGCCCTGGAGAATGAACAACTTGCCGCAGAGTTTATGACGAAGTTCAGCTCCGGTACGCAAAGTCAATCCCATTTACTCGCATTGCCTTAACGCGCCCGCAGCTGAACTGAGATCCCCATTTCGAAGCCACGACTACCCGGTTTCACCTTATGTCGCTTTCCTCCCAGATGGTCGTCGTCTTGTGTCCTTGGCTCACGACGAAACGTTGCGCATCTGGGACATTGAGACAGGCGAGACGGTGATCGGTCCGCTAGAAGGGGAGACCAACTTGAGCACCGTGTCCTGCGTAGCCGTTCACGGGTCGTGCATCGCATCCTGCTCGTGGGACGGGACGTTCCGCGTCTGGGACACCGATAGCGGCAAACTCGTCCTCGGACCAATCACAGCTCACAATGGCCGAAGCGTGAACTGCATCGCGTACTCGAGTGACGGCACGCACATTGCTACTGCCGGAGACGATAACCGCGCCGCTATCTGGGATGCGAATACCGGAGTCCAGTTGCGCGAGATGGTCGGCCACACGAATATTGTCATGTGCGTTGCGTTTTCGGAGGACGGGACGCGCCTCGTCTCCGGTTCGGGCGACGAGACCGTTCGCATCTGGGACGTCGCGTCCGGCGAGTGCCTCGGCGAGCCACTGACCGGGCACACGCATGTGGTCACCGCCGTATGCTTCAGTCCCGACGACAAACGAACATTCTCCTCGTTGTACGACTACACAATCCGAATCTGGGATGCGGAGACAAGAGCGCTCATCGTCGAACCTCTGCGAATGGACGGCTATGTACTGCGCATGGCGCTGTCACCAGACGGCAAGCGTCTCGTATCAGGCTCGTACTAGGGTCCTGGGAAAAACTCTCCCGGAGTTTTTACCCGGGTTTATACCTGCGGAGTTCGAAATCCGGGGTTTAAACCCGAGGTTTAAACTCTCGGCCTTTTAGCCGGTATTTACTCCCGGAACACCTCAGTAGCTGAAGTCAACATTGCTTGTAGGTCCAAGCCTGCATCTCTGGTCTCTGAGAGCTCTACAGACACTAAGTCTTGCAAAGGAGTCCCTCCATGCACCCGGACCCTTACTTTGAGCTGAATGGACTCATTTACACATGTTACTATTGCTGCAGAGATGTACCCCCTGCATACCCCTGTGTAGGCAATGGACTGGCCATTCCTGCAATTTGTCAGTACAGTGGGAGTAACTCTCACCTGAAGTCTCGGAAGTATATCCCGAGCCATGCATGCACGGAGTTAACGGAGAAAGGCCTCCTCCCGTTACAGCCGAGCCGCTGCAGTTGCATTCGTGATGTGCAACACTGTCAGAGATGAAGTACTGCTGATATTGTGCCCTACCATGTCCAGTGCTTAGGACATGAGTTGTGGTTGAAACAGTTTTCAACCAGGCGATTTCGGGGTGACAGTTTCTACCCGGGTTTTAACCCCGGGTTTAAACCCGGAGTTTAAAACTCCGAGTATTTCCCAGTACCCTAGCTCGTACAACGGAAAGATTGCCATGTGGGATGCGCAGACGGGAGCTGTAATCATGACGCCGTTCAAGGACCACAAAAACACCGTCTGGAGCGTTGCCTTCTCTCCGGACAGACGCATGATCGCGTCTGCGTCGCTCGACGGGACCATCGCACTGTGGGATGCGACGGACGACTGGAAGCGATGGGATATAGCCGACGAGGATGTAGAGAACGACGATGACTGAGTTCACATAGGTAGATGACGAACCGCACGGGCAGAACTCCTGGATCCCATGTACTCTAGGTCCTGATGTACACGACGTTCCCTGTCGAGCTACTAGTAGGTGCATTTGGGGAACAGGTGCAGGTGGCAATTGACAGGACACAAATGACGGGCGGCCAGCGAAGATTAGATCCTGCGAGAGACAAAGAGTTCGCAGCGCTAGCGACTTTTGGACTTGTATAGGGGCCGTAGAACGCGGGTAGAGCTCGAAAGGGAGCTTGGTGGAGGTCTTGGTTCGAGGTTAAAGGACCGGTCGTTTCCGGAACCCAAACAGCAATCCGCGTTAACGATCCACGCCTCTTCTTATTCATGAGCCGCCGCCGTTCCCATTCCGCTGTTCCTGCACGTCGATTTCACACCACCCATCTACCCGCCGCGAGTACGACGCGCGACACGCATTCCGCGTTCACACAAGCGGCTATTTGGCGGCTATTGAGGCAGTGCCTCCGAGCGTAGATGGCTGGAGATAGAGGGGGCGCCCTGATAAAACTACTTACTCTGCATTGCTCTCCGCCGTATGTACACAATCAGCAAATGTCCGCATAGGCACAGCCTGAAGGACAATAAATTGATTTTTTTAAAACAAGGTTAAGGCAAGGGGTAGACACCAGGAGAATCCAGCACACAGACCCCTAAATTTTTTATTTGGGGGTCACGAACGACACCCACCCACCCATTTGCCTCCGGAAATATTCCCACGGTATAATTCTGCTTCTATGAGACCCCTACTGCCTTCGGGTACTGTTTATACATGTCATATCTTCGAATCCTTTCGCTGGCGCTTTGCTCGACGCGACGAACTACCACTCTCGCCCTCCAATTTGCAATGCTGGCAGACCCAGCGAGGGACGACCTCGTTCGGCTCGAATTCCATGCAGTGGCGGTGATACTGAACAATCGGGTGTAAGTAGGAGCTCGCGAGATCATGACAGTGATACGCACGTAGCGACTCTCGCAGCCCGCCCGAGTGCACTCAATCATGTCTTCCTCGCGAGGCGGAAACTCTCCGCTTTTCAGCAGGGGTCCTTTGCCGCAGATGCAAGTCTCAAGCAGTGTCAGAGAGTTCGCGTTGCGCTTACGAGTCCCTTTTCGCGTAGACGCCGGCGCGGCCATCGTTGTGCCGGCGCTGCCTGCCTTCGTACGAGAAGCACGAGGTATCCCCACATTTTGTGGCTCGATAATCGGGCCCGAAAGAGCGCGGACATCGCCTGTCGCGGGCGACTGGCTCGGCGGTAACACGCTTCCTGTGTCCCGAGTAGACACCGAGTCCATTTGCGGCGCTGTCAGGTCGACTGCGCGAGAAACATGGGTTAGCGCCGACCGCAAAGCAAGATAGCCACTCACGGCTATGGTCTACCGCAGCGGCTGTCTCATCGCGAGGAGGATCCCCCGCTTCTGCATCATCGTCTGAAATCCATGAGCAGGCGTTAATAAAGCTGTCAGGTAGAACAACTTACGGCTTCCACCTGGAAGATCTCCCAGTAGAGACTCATCGTCTGTATCATCGCCTGAATCAGAGCCGGGATCATTTGAGCTCGTTGCACTGTGTGCAGCGGGTTGAGGAGACGAAGTGCCGATGTCCGTAGTACTATACGACCATCAGCAGCGTGTAGACTATTGCTATTGGGCTGACCGCATAAGTAGTCGCGAGGTATGCGCCTCGGATAGGAGAATCTGCTTCTGTGCAGCCTTGCGACGCGGTTTCCGGACGGTCGCCTGGTTCTTCTCCCAGAGTTCTCCTAGTGCGAACTTCTCCGCCGCCGAAATATGCCACATATCGTGATGCTGCTGTACGTCGCAGCCGGTATGGGCGAGCTCGAGATGTAGCTTGAAGTTATACCGCCAAATAGCGGGCGCACGGGCGGGACAGAGAGGACAGCGCAATGGAGTGTTGGTACTCGGTGAGCTCTTCGTGCTCTTGGCAGCAGACTTGACAGAGAACCGTGCAGGCTTCTTCGGACATACCGAGTCGCGCATGATGACGGAGGGTAAAGTCGTAGTCCCGCGGCTATTAGTGAGGAACCAAGTGCAAACGTTGTTCGGTTGCAGGCAGAAACCGCACAGTCCGACGCTACCTTTCAGGGCGGGATCGAAAATAATATGCGAAGCCATATGCGAGAGCTGCTGCTGGGGCGAGGCGAATGCTGGGAGCGCCGATCCACAGATCTCACAGCCGTTCTTGATCAAACCGAGGGGGCCGCCGTCCTTCGCTTCGCACGCAAAGCACGCACGATCTATAACAGTCAACACCAAGCACCAAATTATAAGGGGACTTCGTACCATTGTAAACGTAAGGATATGAAGAGGACGGCTCCACCGCCGGAATCGAGATCGACGCCAACTGAGCAACACGCTCATGCAGCACGGCCGTGATAGCAAGGATTTCCTGCGTAGAGAGCCTGAATACGACTCTACGATTATCCCCCACGGTTGTGGACACCGTGACCGGATCGATGCACTCGAGCATACGGCCACCGACGTCTATGAGACCACTCGCGGGTGAGCAATCCGTCTCCCAGTCATAAATATCGAGGTCGTTCGTCGGATCGGGTACGCGTGCCTTGAGTGCAAGGACCTGGCATTTGACACTCACTGTCGATGCCGTGGTCTGCGACGGAGTGATCGCCAGCTGAGAATGCCCGTCCACCTTGATAGCGGATATCTGTACAATAGCAAGAAATGTCTGGTTGTCGCAGCGAAGAAGCGTCGCTGCGGGATCGTTGACCTGAAGATACGAGGTGTCGCTGGGATCCGGCAGTTGCAACGCTAACTCGTTTGAGCTCGTGTCGAAGCGCTTGTAATTGCGAACGCGTTTGAGACGATCGGTAGAGTCAGGGCTGTTGCGGAACCCTGGCGACGCAAACAGACGAATGATGGAAGCTTTGTAGACCTTCTTCCCGTCGAGTTCGATGTACGGTTTGATCGAGGATGTTGCCTGGTCAGCGAGAGCGGCAGAAGACAAGTCATCGAGATCAGGCTCAATGTCATCGCTAGACGGAGTTGCAGTCGAAGTGCGGGGATCCGGAGCAGATGGGGGAGCTGGAGCCATGCAGGCGTCCTCGACTTCGTCGCTTTCGCCATCTGCAAGCCCGTCGCGGACTGATAGCCTCCCAAAAGGTTGGAGCATATCAACGTTGGGCTGTTTTGCTGCCTGAGCAAAGTCGAAACTCTTGTACTGAGTGAGAATCGTACTAGCCCGTTGGCGGCCAATGGTCCATGCCGTCTGCAAGGAAGCAGAGTCGACAGACAGATCCCCGACCCACGACTGCGGGTTGATGTGGTCGATGGCACTGTTAAGAAGTAACTCGCCATTCTCGTCTAGTGACGGTACGCGGAGACGTCGTGGCTGCTCGTCCCACTCCGGATGGGTCGCTAGAATATACGCGCATTCGGCTGCGCCAGTAAGGCGTTCGCGCAGCTGCAGCATGTCGGCGTTGCAGTCGCTCGCAATCATACACCGCATCTTCCCAAACACGATCTCGAGGCGGTCGGTACCCAGAAGAATGATATAGAAACGTCCTCCAGGGTCGTCCATCTTCGTTTTGGCGACGCAGAAGTATACGTTCTTGATCATAAGCATAATGTCGATATAGAGCAGCACTGGCATGACAGAGCCTCGACCGTGGGAATAGAGTGCGAAAAGAAGATGCGCCGCTGTACTGAGCGAGTTCAGCTGCTCTCGAAGACTGTAGGAGACAGTCGTGTACGGCCGGACGATTGCACCGAACAGATGGCCTAGGAAGCAAAGAGCGTGACGGACTCGTGCTAACGAAGGGTCAGAATCGTCGAGAGGACGCATCTGCATGACCTTTGCAAGTAAGGTCACTGCTAGCACCACATCCTGAAGGTCGTTCGGATCGAGCAGAGCATCCGCGCGTGCGGGAGAGAGACCGCAGGCTACCAGATGCCGACGTACTATATCTCGAGTAATGTAGACGCCAAACACATTGATCCCCGCCTCGCGAAGCAAGAGGCCACGGAGACGCTTGAAGACGTGCTTGTAGTCCTTGTCTGCAGTTACGTCGTCGTCCCCGCAGTGCAGGTTAAACAAGGGAAGCGGGGATAGCAGCGGATAGATCCTCGAGGACGCCGAAAGGGGTTGCTTGAGCGTGAGAAGGGCGAGAGCTTTACCGCGCTTCGACTCGCCGTCGGAGGCAATGCAATACACTCGAGTACCGTGAATCTCACGGGTCGAAGCGCATGCATCAACAATACTCGAGATGAGGGCCGCATGCTGTGTAGCATCCTCGCGTTTACACGACCCGGAGATGTGAATGGGGCGTGCAGCGTGTTCACGTGTTCCGGGGAGCAGGGCCCCAATTGCCGCAACAGTTGCCTAAAATCTGTTAATGTAGCAAATATCGTAACCTTGCACACGCACCTCAGTCGCGAGGTGAATTTCCCCGGCGTCTAGCCCAGCAAAGACGGCCTTGACGTCGTCGAGACTGCCGAATTTCAGACAGAACCCGTCCGAGTGCTGACGGCAGAAGCCCTTGTTCGTGTCGTCAATTGCGTCATAGCGTGGGCGAGGCTCGACATGGACCTCATCGAACATAACTACCGACCCGATTATGCGTTGAAAGATTGGCGCGGGGAATACGGCACGGATGGTCTGTGCAACCTCGTCGATGGTAGGATAGGATATCGTGATCGGTATCATGGCGATAGAGACATGTCGAAGAACCGTGCGCGACGACGGGAGCCCGAGTGCATGGTGCACGATGTTCGCGCTGGACGCCCCGCCGTATTTGTAGAGCACGTACGCGAGCCTGTACTCCTTCTCTTCAAAGCTAGCAGGCATGTAGAGCCGTGCCGCTGCGAGCGCGAGCATATCGAGGATGCTATTGATACCCTGACCGTTGTTGAGCGCGACTCGCACCGCGACTGCTAAGCGCGGAATGTCGCCTGTAGCGATTTTCAGTATATCAAGCAAGCAATTCAACCACTCTCATACCTTCAGCGACTATCTGCATAAATCTTTTGTACTGGGAAAGATTCTTTGCGCAGGCGGCGAGCTTCCGCCCCGTGTTGACACCGTTCAGCTTGACCGTGTTGTTCTCGTTCTCCAACCGCTTAATCTTCGCATCGAGTTGAGCGGCACCAAGCCAATAATTGTTCGTATGCTCCTTCGCGCCTCCATGGATCCTCGAGAAGATGCCAAAGAGTGCCGGATGTTCGGACAAGGACGCACATGCCGTACAGACAGGTGAGGTCGATGGGACGACGCTAGTGCAGCGGAATGATCGAAGAAACAGTCGACCAGTTGACCGGAACTCGAGCTCCCACGGCAAACGTGCCAGGGAATGCGCAGCAAGAGGATATGCCTCGAATGATGATACACCCTCGGGAAGCGCCAGCTCAAATGCCGAACAGCGGATGGGAAGACCCGACGGTGAATCGGATACTGCGAAAGGCGGATGCACCGGGGATATGTCCATAGTGGCTGCGTCGAGGTCGTCATCCTCAAAACTCATGCCAACGTCCCAATCAGGCACCGGGACTGTTCGGGCACCGTCTGCCTGGTCGTGACGCGTGCTAAGGATGCAAAGATGAGTATTTCAACATGAGACTGAATAGAGACGTACAATCGGCGAAGGATGTCGGTAAAGCGATCGATGCAGGCTGCGATTGGGCCACAGAGCGCGTCATCTATCTGATATTGGACGAGGAAAGCCCCGATCCAGTCAGCGACGCGATCTAAGCCATACAAGCCCCGTGTCACAAGCGGGAGAAGCTGAATAGCTGGCTCGTCTAGCGGTAACCAAAGCTCAATGAAGTCGATGAGCGTTTGCAGTACGTCGTCCTCTTCCGGATCGATAATGGGGCCGTATGCAAATTCTGCGCGAACGTCGTCTTCCGCGCAAATGAGAACATGTGCGGGCAACGCGGTGATCGCCTCTCGAAATCTGCTGAGCCATCCGGGGCTCGTACACTGGACTGCACACGACAATGAGATTTCGGAACGACAGCGGAATACACCGTGATGCACGTACAATTTGGACCAGTACTCGTTAATGCTGTCGCCGGGTTGATACCTGCCCCACAATTCGGCCATTGCAGCTCAAACTCTAGTTCGTTATCTGCTCTGAAAGTGAGTGGTGGACCGCTCGAGAATAGCGACAACGGCGGCAGACCTGTCTCAGTATGATCTGCGGAGGACACAGCGGGTGCATTGGAGGGCAGGGATGCCAACATTGTATCCGCTTCAATGTCGATAGCCACAGCGCTGCTTGAAGGGGTGTTGACCAGCGGCGGTGGAGCAGCGGCAGCGGGCTGCTTGACCTTCTTCGCGAAAAAGCTGGTCATAGGCTTGCTCTGTTTTGCGGCCATCGCGTCGCGATGCTTCTTAGAGCTGCGGTGGCGGACGAGGTTTCCGTACCCGCCCTTCCCAACGTTGACGACTTGACGACACTCGCATTCGAGCGTGTCGCCGTCCGCCCACTGCACGAGAATTACTATCACACTAACGGACTATGGGGTAAGCGTACTGTTGCGCCAGTCGCAGGGTTGATGCTCGGATTCGGGATGGTGCTGGTGGTGGACATATGACGGGGCGGTCTGCGGATGTGCACGAGACGAGGTGGGGAGACGAACAAAAACCTTTCATGCTCATCAAACGGACCGGAACCAGTGCTCAGGAATCCATGATCCCTTCCTGATTCAGCGGTCAAGGCTGAAGCTGGTGCGAGACATCATGAGGATAGGGTGGACCAGCAACCAAAATGCTGCCTTCACAGAAAGTCTCCTGAAAGTCATGCCAGCACGCAAACATTGAGTTCATAGACTCTCCGTGATACGGACGAAATGCAATACGAGATTACATTTAGTAATCACAGATTGTGACCAAGATGTTCAACGCGTGATAGGCGGTACAGCGTGCGTATGTGAAAGCAGAACCGCGGAGAGGCGACTAGCAGGCAACCGAGCGAGCAGGATTTCCCCAATGCCACCGCGTTCCAATCGAGACAAGGTACGACGAGCGTTGATGGAGTATTGTAGGTAGATGGCCACCGTGTTCGACTTCGTAACGCGCTCACGCGGGCGGCGTTGCCGTGCACGACGTGTGCCTGCGTTGACAGCGATGGGCGGCGCCGTAAGCACCAGACACAGTTACTTCCGGTCCCTGTCACAAGCGCAGGTACGTTGCTTGTGGGTAGGGCGTAGATTGGCAGACCGTGGCAAGTCTGCGACAGGAAAAAAAGGCGACGAGAGATCCACGAGGCGCCGGCGCACGCATCCCAGAATACGCAGTGTTCGAGACGGTGCTAACGGCAGTAGACGCCACACCTCGTAAAGCCCAAGGTGATTGTACTTTAGACTTTGCGTAGCAAAATCCAACGAGGAACGCGCAAGCTGGAATTGAGTGGTGGGAAGGAAGATGAGCGCGCGCGGGATCAAACTCGGTCCGAAGGTTGACCGGGTGGCCAAATCGGGTACAATGCAACCGGGACATGTACGGAAGCGGGTGGGAGACTCGAAATATGCTCTCAGGTTGCTCTACAGGCAGTATATCCTCTCTCTAGGGCTCTAATATTAACACTTCAAAATTTTTTATATGGCTTCCTCCGCGGACACCCACCCACCCAGATGTAATATCGGAATTTGCCGATGTCCACCCCTTGGGTTAAGGCGTCTACCGGCAGAATCCGCATCTTGATCATGCCCGCGTCTAGTTCAGGGCGAGTGTAACCTGCTTTCTGCTTTCCCCTGTTCGCGTCGTCCGCCTTCCTCGTTCGAGTATGCCCGCACTCGACCTCGTGCTGCGCGGGGAGCGATTACCGAACACTGTTCTGTTTCGTTCCGCCCGCACCACGTCCGTTGTTTCGCGCGTTCTGTGCCCTCCATGTTCGCGCAGAAGCGCGAGCCCAAATGCACCGGTAGTAGGCCTTGCCCTACGGCCCTTGTCTTTGTCATGCAAGGCTCAGTTGCTATCTGCACTAGTCCACCGTTTTTGTCCGCGCTTCTGGTCTCGTAGCCAGCGCCATCCTATAGTCCTTTTCCCACAAACGGCGCGCTCTGCCTCGCAGACAAACACGCTTCATCCACAACACGAACCAACGTTTCCCGTTCAACCCGTTCGCATTCCGCCCACCGCCCTTGACCAACGCTGCCCAGGTCAAGAAGCCCATAAACCCTCCAAGAACCTCGCGACGTCCTCCAAGACGCCGACGAAGACCAACAACGCCGCGGCTGCCAGGGTCCGTTCCCCTCGCTCTCGCTCTCGCTGACGCTTTGCAAAAGCCGAAGAAAGTCAAGAAACCCGTAACGGCGATGTGGTTCCAGCCTGGCGGCGTTCCGGGACTCAAGGCCGCCGCTGCTAACGCGTTTAGGAAGAAGAAGGGTTCCAAGGGCGGCAAGGGCAACACGGGCGCTAGAGCTGGCAGTACGCCCTTGCTCATCTCATCTGTTTGCCTGCTGACGCTCGCTCGTGCAGATGCTGCCAACGCGACCACAACGACCTCAGCAGCGGCTGAGACCACGACCGCCGCTGACAACCTCGCTGCCGCGGATACGGGCATCAAGGGCGTCGTCGAGATGTGCTTGAACCCGGACGGCAAGATGTGGTGTTTCGAGATCCTCGGCGACGGCAAGGACTCGCGTCTGCTGTCCGTCGTCAGATGACAACGTGGAGTTCTCCCGGATGGTAATGCCGAGCTCTTCGCATGCTTTCGAGTCTTGTTCTTCAGATGGTGAACCTCGTGCAAACGGTCTTTCTCTCTCTCCATGCACTGGTCTCCTCTCTCCCCTCGCCGTCGCACATCGCTGATATTCACCTCCCCGTACCCTCCCATCCGTCATTCCAACTGTGCCAGTCAATCTCGCGGACTTGTCGCCCTCCACGTCCGTCATCTGCACGACAACCTATCCCTCTTTGTATCACTCGCTGTCGATCCCCGGACGTCAAACATTTTTTGTCGCGCTCCTCCACGCTTAACTTGTGTCTGTGTCGACGGTGGACACGTCCACGACTACTCCCATCACAATGCTCGTCGCCCTTCACAGCCACCTGGACTACAGTCGCGCGAGACCTCTGCGTTCGAAACCAACTCGGACTTCCAGGCAGCTCTCGTGGTTGTGTCAGCGCCGAATTGACTGCTGCTGCTGCGATGATTCGTGCCATCGAGACAGGGAAGGCTGCGTAGCTGCCTGCTTTCTCTTTCGCACCCCGACTTCTTGTGATACTTTCTCCCTGGCGCTTGATCCTCCCTCGTGCTGTTCCTCTCTGTCTGCTATCGCGCGCTCTCTACAGAACTCCCTGCGGTTTGCGCTACGTGTAGCAGAGTTCCTTACTTCGTGCTTCCGTGCGCGTTGGAATCAGTTTACAGTACTGTCTCCGGCCACATAACTCGCCTGATATTTCTCTTCTCTCCCGGAGCCCCTTCTGTTGGATGCTCCTCGACGCACCTGTCAAATCCACGTATCGCTCGTGCGCATCGTCGTCGCTGACACAATCTCTCGTCTTGACCTTTGCTGACTCTTGACCCCACAATTCAAGCGACGAGAATTGCAAGGATAGTTACTGGATGCTGTCGTTGCTCGTCCAGTCTCGCTGGTGGAGCATTTCAAAAGCTCAATGTCACTGTTCTGGGTAGGAGCTGTCGCACTGCCTAGTCATATAAGTGATAGATCTATGCAAGTTCGACACGATAACAGATGCCTTGGGTGTTGCATCCGTGGCCAAGACCGAGGTTCATAATTGCACACGGAATGAAGATCTGGCACCCGGCTCGTTTGGGAGCAGAGATATTCGTGTGGATGAACTCGAAGCGAGCGAGGCCAGTCAGTGGCTGCATAAACGGAATCCACAACCACGTCGTCCAGCAAAAGCGTAGAACTTAAAGGCAAAGTGCTCAGACGCAGTACGCGGTACCAATATGGAGGTTTGTGCAATCGGGCGAGACGCTCGGGTTCAGCGAAAGGAACTGGTCGACGGAGACACCGAAGTTCCGAGCGATCAAGTTGCAGGTATCGCCCGCAACGGCGGTGTACGAATGACTGCAGCCGGGGGACTCGTCACCGCTCGAGTCGGCGCCGCTGGGATCGTCGCCACTGGAGTCGCCACCACTGGAGTCGGCGCCGCTGGACTCGACGCAGTACGCGGTGCCGATGTGGAGATCCGTGCAGTCGGACGACACGCTCGGGTTGAGCGAGAGAAATTGGTGGACGGAGATGCCGAAGTTCTGCGCTATCGACGTGCAGGAGTCGCCTGCGACCGCGATGTACGACTGGCTGCAGCCGCCGAACTGGTCGCCACTCGACTTCCCGCCGCTCGTGTCGCCGCCGCTTGAGTCGCCGCTACTGGAGCCGCCGCCGCCGCCGCCGCCGCTCGAGGGCGTGCTCTTATGCAACATGTTGACCATCTGCCAAATCATGATTGCCACTCCAATCGTCGAGACGATCGCTGTTACAATCTTCAAGGCGAAAGATACCATAGTAAGAATGTGAGTCGCGCTGTGAGCCTCGTCAGCGTTAGTGCAGGAGCTCTAGGTGTAAGACGTACATGATACTGAGCTGGGTGCGTGCTGGGAGAAACGAGAGAGCGCGAGTAATATTCTTTGAGGGGAGCGTGCCTTCCTTGAGATTCCGATGGAAAGGCTTTGCCACTCGTCTCCCTCCCACGTCTGATAACAGCACCCTCCCCATTACGCGTGGACGTCGACGGTGCCGAAGCCACGACGGATTCCCGGAACCATCATAGCAGGCTGCGTTCTCGTCTGCTATACATTACCACAACATGGTTGCATGAGATGAAGTTTAGGTCAAGTGCGCCGAGCCTGCCTGCAGTTGCACGACCGGTCAGAATACATAATTCCTCATTCCGACAGGATCCCGACAGCGGGCAAGAGCGCGGTGGAATTCCCGGCACCGATAAGGCAGGGCGTGGGATTCAAGCCCCTAAAGAATGGCGGGGCGCCCAGGACCCAGAGACTCGGCTCGGCTGTGCGAGCGCCAACAACCAGGGCTGAGCGCCAAATGTGGACTTCCTTCCTTCGTCCCGTCCCACGACCACCAAATCGCTATCGACCTCAGCGGTACATGTCCTGGCGCTAGTAGTGACGCTACCGTCGTATTCAACCCACCTTTTTCTGCGCCGCTCTGACCCACGACTACACATCCGTAACTGGCAGATCCATGACCAGCGCTGATGAACTCTCGGCGCCGGTAAATGTAGCACGATGGCGTTCCAAGGTACGTTCAGCGCGAGCGCGAGAAAAACCTGGCTGAAGCCCGCGGTCTAGAACTCGCGCGTCACTTGGGCGCACCTGCGCCAACAGCGCGCTGTCGCAACGCAAGCGCCAGCTGAACGAACGCTTCCCCTTTATTCGTTTGCCTTCGGCCCACGGATAACGCTGCCACGTCAAGAAGTCCACCGCTGGCTCGAAGTCGTCTAACACGCCTTGTCGAACTACACTCCCTTCAAGGTGTGTAAGACGCTCTGCTCCCAGCGCATGGGCAGTTCTCTCGAGCTGTCCACCGCGCTCGCCGACCTGGTTATCGCCCTTACACCCTTGCGCACGTTTCTGACGCTCGTTCACCCTCGTAGAAGCCGTCCATATTCGAGACTCAGCACGGACGCGTACCGGGACAATTCCGTCGCGAACTCCTTCAGGAAGGGGAAGAGCGGCTGGCAGTGAGTTGTTTCTTCTCTTTCCTCGACCATTCTTCCTCGTTCTTGCTCACCTGTCAATTTCGACCTGCGTTGACCACCGCCCGCTTTGCCACTCGTGTTCAGACACACAGCTCACGCTCCATAGATGTTCGCGGCGCCGCGGAGGCGACGACTACGACGTCCGCACCGGCCGAGACTACCACCAACGAATGACGACCTCGCGGCGGCGGATACCGTTAGCAAGGAAATACTCCTGAACGCGGACGGTAAGACAGGATGCTTTGGGATTCTTGGTGACTCCCAGGTGCGTACGCGAGCGTACGAGACGCACGAATAGAAGAGCCCTCTAACACTCGCCTTAGCACGACTCGTGCTTCACCGTCCCGCGTCCGATTGGCAACAACGTCGCCGCCGGAGGATACTTGCGTTCTCTTCACGTGCGTCCGAGTTTCGCTCGATGCTTCGTCGTTACGGGCGCTGACCAATCGCACCAGGATACGGCCGACCATCTCACTGTTACGACGACCACCACGATCGAGGCGGCTACTACTACTTCGCCGAACATCACTATTGAGACCTACAAGGGTGCGTCCAACCTCGCTCTTCCCTGGAGCATTCGGCGGCCGTTTTCCCTCCCCACCGCTTCTCTTCGCTCGTCCTCGCCGCATGTCACTCATCGTCACTCTCGCCGCTTCCTTGCCGCTGTCACGCCCTACCCGTGCACGCCCGCTTCTTCCCCGATGCTCACGCCCGCTTAGTGCGTAGATGAAAACGCGAAGGACGGAACCGATATGGGTATCAAGAACGTCATCGAGGGCTGCAACAACACCGACGCGTTCACCAAGTGCTTCGGGATTCCCGGGGACTCGAAGGTGCGTGCTTGCGCGGCCGCAAGGACGATCCTGAGTCCTGACGCGCTCACTGCAGCTCGACGTCTTGGAGCACTCGTTATTGACGTCTTGTGTAGGAGAGCTGCTTCACGATCCCGTACCCGCGGGCGAACGACGTCGGTTTCTGGCTCCCGCCGCTCACCTCGGCCTGCATGCTCTTCACGGACGATGACGGCACCCAGAATGCCTTCACGCCGGCGCTGGGCGCCATCACGACGTGACGCAGAACTCGTGTTTGTGCGTTGGCAACGCCGCACAAACCGCCCTTCTGTCTGTTATCCGTCCCGTCTTGTATCGCCTGGTGTCGTATCTATGTAATGCCGTCCGGTCTGATAGTTTTGGAGTTGCTATCCGAGCTCACTTCATCCCTTCTCATCCTCCCATGTACGTTTCCGGATACAACGACGCTGTGCGCGCACAAACCACCGTCCGCCCTTTACACAGAGTGGGACTCCCGAGCGTGTAAAACTGCGGATTGTCGATCGTGCCGCTGCGAAGACTGACCTTCCATCGATACGACGAGTAATCTGACAGAGATGGGAACTGAAACGCGTGAGTGTGCGTGATCGTGGTATTGGTGCTGCAGTGAGGATCGTCACTCAGACCGCGTGCATTTCCAGTTCGCTCTCCTGCGTTGGCTGGCTGGCGGTTTCACATTTGAAGTAATTCCACATTCATGTTGTATGCCTTTAGATGTCAGGAGTCCGAAAACGCGCAAACCCAGCGCCCATGCGTTCGAGGATGCCGTTAATTTTTGGCTTCCCTGACGATAGTGGATTTTCCCCTATCCCTCCACCGCTCCGCTGTGAGGCACGGACGTTGTTTCCTCCGCCGAACGGGTCGTATTGCTCTAGGCGGATCATGCACTGGCGGATACGAAGACGAAATGCTTCTGGGCGCTGGCGGATGCAATTGAAGTGCCGGCCGCGGAGCGGCCACTGAAAGAGTGTTACACTTCACACGCGTCCGATAACGACAGTTTACACGTTGCACTACGCATGCGGTCGAGAAGGTACGTGCATTTGAACGACGGTGTTGTCCTGTTGCGGCTGAACGGGGTCCCGCCAAGTTAGCCACTGGCGAAGTGGCATCGCCCGTACGAAATTGTTTGCTTTCCGGGTGACTCGACGAGGCTCTGTGCCGTCTCATTTCCCGCATGGTGACAAGTTATAGCCTCCGGCGCCTTCTGTTGGGTCCAAGCAGGCGATGTTTAGACCGCATGGGGCTCCTTTGTTTCCGTCCGCGAAGGCCAGGGAACGGTCTCTCTGTCTACCAGCTCTGAGTTCGTAGGAGAAACGAGAGGAACGACGCCATTTAGTGCTCCTTAGATAAAGAACGTTGATGCACCGTGTTTTGCAAAGGTCGAATCAGGAACGGAAGGAATGTGCTGTCCACTACGTCGAACTGTCAGTAAAAAACACCGGGCTGCGGGCGGGAATGCGCTGGAATAGAAGTGTACGTGAGATTCCTGCTCCTTGACCTCGTACTCTCACTGTGCTCCTCGATGTCTTACTCTCTCGCGGCAACGCAAGATCTCACGGCAACTGTAGTAGTCGACTTTGACCGCAGGGTCGCGTCGGGAGGCTATGGAGACGTCTACAAGGGACAATTAATCCGCGATGTCGACGGGCACTCGGGCGAGGTGCGTATCCTATGCGAGGATGTGCACGTGACTCATCCGTTGCTAGGTGGCCGTGAAGGTGACCCGCTTCATATTCACCGATGTACCGGAGAAGGTCATAAGGGTCAGTCTGAGCGGTACCAACATACGGTACGGCTTCTCGTCTTGACGATATTCAAGGCCGTCAAGCAAGAGCTCGATATTTGGCAACGACACAGGCATCCATATATCCTGCCGCTCATAGGCGTTTACCTTCACCGCGGTATTCCCTGTGCTGTCTCTCCATGGTGTGACCGTGGTACGATCATAGAGTACATGAAGTCGGCTCGCGGGGGTCATGAACCCGAACTTGACGCGCCTGTGACCGACTGCGACTTCGATCTGCTACGACTGCATTGTCTGGAGATGAGACTTGTATGTGGGCGTACGAACGGTTCGTTATATTTGCTCTGAAACTAGTGACAGCTCTCGGAGGTCGCAGCAGGACTTTCGCATCGTACGGTTGTTGTGTTCCCCCGTCCATTGATACTCATGTTTTGCAGTTCATGGATACAACATGGCCCACGGAGATATCAAGCCTGTCAGTCTCCTGTCAATTGCTCACTTGTAACTGACATAGTTGCAGTCCAATATCTTGGTGAAGAAGGGCGGGATCGCTCAGCTTGGCGACTTTGGGTTCTCGGTCATCTTGGCCGAGCGCTCTAGCAATACTTCATCTCACCTGGGTACAGCAAGATGGTTCGCCCCGGAGTCGCTCCAGGCGCATGCCCATCGCACACAAGAGGCGGATATGTGGGCGCTTGGCTGCGTCATTATCGAGGTTAGCGGCGTTACAAGAATATTCAACATGTCTAACTCTGGCCCTCGCAGGTGCGAACACTGCTCGTTCCTTATCATCGAGTCCCCGACGCGGTTGTACCGCTCGCTATACTCAAAGATCATCCATTTGAGCGCCCGAAGGATATTCATCCAAGCCTTTGGAGTTTGGCCGAAGCCTGCTGGTCTCGGAGCCCAAAGAATAGAATCTCATCTCTCACCCTGGTCTAGGGCTCCAACCAATTCAATTAATTACAGAGTTTAATCGATTATAATCGGTTACCAACTACAATTAAATTACACAAGGCTGTAATCGACCTGTAATTAATTACTACTCAGTATAACCATAATCTTGAATATGTGCAGAACGTCTGGCAGTAATACACGATGTCAATTGCACGCAATTGGCACGCAATTGGCAGTTGCGCGCGCTTTCCGCCGATGACAGCTCGGCAGCTGTCAACCCGTTTGCTTTCACCACGAGCGCGCGCCGCGTTGTCCGCTCTTCATCCCCTACATCGCGCGCGCAGGTCGCGCTGATACGACAATAGACCGATATTACAGAGTGTCTGCAGAGCCTGCAAGCTTGATTGGTCCCGACCAGACTCGGAACACGTCTGTTGGGGCAAATCGACTCGTAGCGCGTACCGCTCGCGAGGATCATAGCCTACCACTTCATCGTCGCCCTTGCTCCGTTCGTAGAGCTTTCGGACTTGGGGAAGCTCTTCAGTACAACTACAGCGGCGCTTCACCTGGATCCCACGTTCAGGAGAGCCTGCCGCTAGCCCTCGTAACGCACCTATATGGTCTGGTCCTCAACACGTACCGCTGGACGTCTTCTATTCGTCGTTTTACATCTGGATCTTGTTTGCTTGGTCTCTGAACTGCTCTGTGTGACTGCACCTATATTGCTTTCCAGCCGCTTCGGATCCCGTTTCTTTGCTTTGAGTAGAATTGCTACGACTCGCCCGTAATGGCCTCAGCTCGGCTCTTTATCCCTTTCATATTTCCTCCACATTCAATCTGGGATTGCCCACGCTGACCGGAATCACCACGCGCGATTTGCGAGTCATCAAATACCGATTTTTGCCTTCCGCGGTCGTCCTGCACCGTCCACCCGAGATGCCAGACGAACCCGTCCCCCCCGCGAGGTTCCAGTACCTCTCCCTGCTCCTTCAAAGCCTTCCAAACAAAATTCCTGCCGGCAACAGCATCTATCGCTCGTACAAACCGCGTCCCGAAGACGTAGCAGCCAGCGACAAGACCGGCATCGGCGCCCTTGACCGTCGTCTCGCAGGCTACTTCCAAGAAAACGACGAGATTCAATTCCTCGAGCGCGGCGATGGGCTTACGAATGTTGTTGCTGCACTGCAAGACGCATACGCTACGAAAGACGGCGACAAGCAAATCCTGCGTCGCTGGGTGGACAGGCTCTCGACATCTGCTCTAGCCGTCTACAAGGACGCTGAAATTCAGGTTCGTTACATCCTACCTTCTCGTATCGTTGACTGGAGCCCGTCGCGCAGCCACCCTCGCAGCGTCGCCAGACCATTCCCACTGAGCGCGCCGCTGCTCGCGACGGTGACGCGGTCCCTTTGACTGCAGAGACCGGCAAGCGCAAGGCTCCAAACGCAGAAGGCGCGGTTACCCCGAGCGCGAAGAAGAATAAACAAGACGTTACCGTGATTGTTGCGAGCAGCGCGAAGACCGCGGGTGCGACATTCAGTTATTGTAGCGATGTTCATGGTTAACGCTTATCAGGCCAGAAAAAGACATCCTCCACCTCAAATCAGCCTTCCGGGGTCAACAGCGGGTCGTCAGCGTCTCACCCTCGCGTGCCTGCTACGGCGGTTTCGAACACGAATTCAACGGTATCTCAGGCGCCGAAAGCTACGCTCAAGTCCCAGCCTGCTAAGAAGTCGAAGCGTGCGTAGCCACAGGCGTGCTTAGTATACGGACTGATGATTATTCGTAGCTGACAAGACCTACCGTCCTCCGCGAAAGGAAAAGGCCTCCGATGACGAGTCGGACTCGGAAGACGAGGTCAGTTGTCCATTTTCAAGGAGTCTTACTCTGCATGTGCTGACCATTTCCGGTTAGAACGACGTGATTGAGATTTCTGACGGAGAGTCTGCACTGCGCCGTGTACAGGCAGCCGAAGCACAGGCAAAGGCGAATGGAGGTCGCCGTGGACCCAAGAGCACGAGTCTGTTGTACTGGCACGTCCCCAGCAAGGTTGTCGAAAAGAAAGTCCTTCGCTGGGAGTTTAGATGCAAGTTCTGTGATGCGTGCGTGCAGTCGGTATTATTTTGAGCTCCCCGACTAACCTGTCCGGCAGTACACGTACCTTTCCTCGCACGGAGGGCTGCGCGTCTTTCGAAGACGAGAAACCGCGCCCACCGACCGCGAATCTGACTTCGCACGTCCGTGACAAGCACCCGAACGCGGAACGCGATCTTGAGAAACTCGAGGGTACCGCAACGACCGATCCGGCCAGCGGCAAGCAACTTCCCCATGGTGTCTCAGCCGCGAGCGCTGTCATCATGCGAGACTGGTTAAAGGAAGGAAAGCTCAATCCCGAGATCCGACAGACGTTTCAGGGATTCCTTCAACACATTGCAGCATGGATCGTCGAAGAGAACCTCGCATTCACAACGTGCGAGAGCCCGTCCATCAAACGCCTGTTCGTGTATCTTGGCGTCAAATACCAGCTCCCGTCAGATACAACGGTTCGCAATGAACTCGCGCGGCTCTACACATTGCTGCACAATGATGTGGTCAAGGAACTTTCGGTGCGTCATTTCATTCCCTGAGATCGCGTCCTGACATGTTTTAGGCTGTCAAGTCGCGTATATCGTATGCTACAGACACCTGGACGACCAAGCAAATGATATTCACCTTCGCTGGCACGATTGCGTCGTTTATTGACGACGATTGGGAGCTGGTGGAGAGGGTCGTCGACTTCGCATGTCTGGAGGATAACCAGCACGAGGGAGTCCATGCAGGCCAGGCGTTTGTCGATAGCGCGGCAAGCCGTGGGGGTGCCAATAAGATATGTAGTCTCAATTCTCCGCGCCTTCTCTATTCCTGATCCAACTTTACATGCTTGCGGTGACCATGGACAACGCGTCCGTAAACGACGTCCTTGCGCACACCGTCAGCTACTTACTCCTAAAGCGTTATGGAGTCCACGTCAACGAGCACAACCTTCGCATTCGCTGCCTTCCGCACGTCGTCAACCTCGTTGTACAGAAAATGCTCTCGGTCCTGAACGAAGCGGACGACCCTGATGTGGTCGACTACTTCCTGCAGGACAAGAACGCCCCAATTCATTACGACCCTGCAACCGACGCTGACCAACTCGCGGCGGAATCACTTGCGGAGGAAGATGAGATGGAGACGGATAATGGGACCGACGGCGAGACACAGACTACCGCGGAGGCGACCCGCGTCACAGAACTCCTTGAACTCATCGGTCAGATGGAGCGTGAGAAACGCGAGAAGGAGAAGGAGCCAACGAGTCCCGTGAAGAAGGTACGCTGCATGTTTCCTTTTTTATCTCATCTCATCCGTCTTCTAGCTGCGTACTATCTGTACAAAGATTATGTCGTCACCCCAGCGCCGTGCCAAATTCCGCAAGGAACTCTGCACTCACTACCCGACGGACAAGGCGATTCAGGTGCTCATGGTTGTTAAGGACGTCGCGACGCGCTGGAACTTCACCCATGCTATGATGGATCGCGCTTTGAAGATGGAAGAGGTGCGCTTTTCCATCCTCCTCCTCAATTTCTCGTCTCATAGTCGTAGGCTATCGATGCCTGGGTCTTCGCACACCGCTCTGAGCTTGGCAGCAGCATGTCGCTTACGTGGGACGACTGGGAGATGCTGCGACATATGCGGGACCTGCTTGGTGTACGTCTAACGAGACTGTGGCTAAACCCGAGCTTATGAACTGCCATTGCACAGATCTTCCCAGATGTCACGAAACACATGTCTCAGTCCGGGCAGCCGACCCTGCCTTGGGTTCTACCGCTCTACGACTACATGGAGGACGCTTTGGTAGAGAAAGAGGCCAACTCCTTCATCCCGGACAGGATACGCGCAGCCGCAACTGCTGGCCTCGAGAAGCTGCGCCAGTATCGTAAATTGGCACAGAACTGCCAGTTCAATGCGCTGGCAACCAGTGAGTTAACTGACTTTCAAACTGCCGTCACGTCTAATCCAACCCAGTTCTTCATCCCGGACTTCGCGGCTGGCTCCATGCGAAAGGATTGGGTGACAAGGCGGTAATTATTCTTCAAAACGCGTTTGACGGCTATCAAAAGGACTTCAAGGACGCCGATTCGGTCCCAGTTGCACGGCCTGCAGCTTCGTCGGGCAACAGCCTGTTCGACAAGATCATGGGATCCGTTGTGCAGCCGGACAGCTTTGAGCCGGCCGCCAACGAAGTCGAACGGTACATGGGTGGCTACGGCAGAGCCGACGCCAGGGCCGACAATGCCCTCCTCTGGTGGAAAGTGAGTGCTTGGAGCTCAAATTTATATACCCCATCTCACACCGAAAACAGATGCACCAAGCAGAGTTTCCCATTCTCGCGCGCATGGCGCGCGACTTTCTCGCGATCCCCGCGTCAAGTGTCTCCGTCGAGCGCTTGTTCTCTGAATCGGGTTATTTGGTCAGCAAGCAGCGCTCGTCCTTGAACGCAAAAACTATCCATCAGTGCATGTGCACACGTCGCTGGCTCCGCGAGGGCGTCCTTGACCGTATCCGGAACCAATTATAATCATTTGTAATCGATTACATCTAATTAGATTACTGATTACGATTAAATTACACGAACGAGTAATCGTAATCTAATTGGTTGGAGCCCTACCCTGGTCAGGCGTATCGAGACTACACAGAGAATTGTGACTTCCTTACACGAGGTCCGCCTTCATTACATGTAATCTCTGACACAATCTCACCGCAAGAAGGCGTTAAAAGCGTTACCCGACGTCCATTCGCTGAGTTTCGGATACCCAAATTCCAACTACATTGCGCGATTCCCGCTGGCGTCTGCTATCCTGAAGAGAGACAACGACAATTCGCTTGATCTCACGCTCGCGGCTGCTTCAGCGCGCAATGCGCTGCGTGCGCTCGAAGCTTCGGGCAAGCGATATCGTCCCGCAGCTCTCCGACGGATAATCAGCATCCTTAGTATCACTAGTCCACAGCTAGCGCAGCAATTAATGCTTAAAATAACCACTGGCAGCCGTACGTGCCTTTGTTTGGGCTTTTTCGCGATGCTTATGACATGGTAGCTGAATTGAGATCCCCATTACGAGGTCACACCGACACAGTTACTTCTGTTGCTTTCCTCCCGGACGGTCGTCGTCTCGCCTCCGCATCAAGTGACAAGACAGTGCGCATTTGGGACATTGAAAATGGCAAGACGGTGATCGGTCCGCTGAACGGGCACACCAGCACCGTGTGCGGCATAGCCGTTCACAGTTCGCACATCGCATCCTGCTCGTGGGACGGGACGTTCCGCGTCTGGGACGCCGACAGCGACAAACTCGTCCTCGGGCCAATCACAGCTCCCAGGCAAAAAGGTGAATTGGATTGCATACTCGAGGGACGGTACGTGTATTGCTACCGCCGGAGACGATAATCGCGCGGCTATCTGGGATGCGAGCACGGGAGTTCAGTTGCACGAGATGGTCGGCCACACGTCCTATGTCATGTGCGTCGCGTTTTCGGAGAACGGGACGCGCCTTGTCTCCGGTTCGGCGGACGAGACCGTTCGCATGTGGGATGTCACGACCGGCGAGTGCATCGGCGAGCCATTGAAGGGGCACACAGACTCGGTCAGAGCCGTATGCTACAGTCTCGACGACAAACGTATATTCTCCTCGTCATATGACAGGACGATCCGAATCTGGGATGTGGACACGAGAGCCCTGATCGTCGAACCTCTGCGGATGGATTGCTCGGTACTGTGCATGGCCCTATCACCAGACGGCAAGCGTCTCGTATCAGGATCCACGAGTGGCAAGATTGCCATGTGGGATTCGCAGACCGGAGCTGCAATCTCGACGCCATTCAAGGACCACGAACTCTGGGTCCGGAGCGTTGCGTTCTCGCCGGACGGACGCAAGATCGCGTCTGCGTCGAAGGATATGACGATCGCGCTGTGGGACGCAACAGACAACTGGTGGAGATACGAGCTGGGTGACGATGCCAAACAGTGCGCACACTGATCAAAGCTTGGCGCCGCTCCTTACTTACAAGTCGGCTTAGTCTCGTCAAGCTGCTGAAAAGTGAAGTTCCTTCAATTTTTAGCAATAAGGACCTAGCGGTGCTATCATCTCTCACAGGATCAGGTAACACATTCTACAGTCCAGGAATTTGCAACTGCCTCTGATGTAGAATGCAGACTATGGGCGAGAGACAGTCTGTAGCATTCATGCGGACGTTGGGTTTGCACATAGGCGTGCGACTGCCCTGCGTCTTTTGGCGTCGTTGTCCGTTCCACTTACCCAGCGAGCTGCAGCGCATTCACCGTCGCCTATCAAGGCAGCTGGAATAGTCATCACCACGATCGAGGCGCTTGAGCTGCGATTACCTCCACTGGATCTGAGATCTGCAGCCCGCGCTCTCGCATCTCACGATAGCAACATTGCTGATGAGCTCATGCAGAAGCTCAGCACACGTGCGTACTTCAAACCTGCGTGACTTGGGGCTGTATTTACGACGCTGATGGCGCTGCAGCTCAACTGGTACCCTCATTACGAGGACACACAAAGCCTCTGCGCTCTATTGCATTCCTCACGGACGGTTACCGCCTCGTCTCATCGTACGACAGGACCCTGCGCATCTGGGACATCGAAACTGGCAAGACGGTGATCGGTCCGCTGCAAGGGCACACCAGGTCCGTGTCCTGCGTAGCCGTTCACGGTTCACGCATTGCATCCTGCTCGTATGACGGGACGTTCCGCGTCTGGGACGCCGACAGCGGCAAACTCGTCATCCGTCCAATCTCTGCCCACAATGGCACAAGGCTGCGCTGGATCACGTACTCGAGGGACGGCACGCGCATTGCTACCGCCGGAGACGATAAGCGGGCCGCAATCTGGGATGCGAACACGGGAGCTCAGTTGCGCGAGATGGTCGGCCACACGAATTGGGTCTCATGCGTCGCGTTTTCGGCGGACAGGACGCGCCTCGTCTCCGGTTCGCACGACCAGACCGTTCGCATCTGGGACGTCGCATCCGGCGAGTGCATCGGCGAGCCCTTGACTAGGCACACAGACGATATCACCGCAGTATGCTTCGGCCGCGACGGCGGGCACATATTTTCCTCGTCATACGACGGCACGATCCGAATATGGGAATGGGATGCGGAGATGAGAGCGCTCATCGTCGAACGTCTGCGGATGGATGCTCCGGTACTGTGCATGGCGCTGTCACCCGATGGCAAGCGTCTCGTCTCAGGCTCGAACAGTGGCAAGATCGTCATGTGGGATGCGCAGACGGGCGCTGCAATCCCGACGCCGTTCAAGGACCACGCAGATATGGTCTGGAGCGTTGCCTTCTCGCCGGACGGACGCATGATCGCGTATGCGTCGCGCGACGGGACCATCGCACTGTGGGACGCAACGGACGACTGGAAACGATGGGATATAGACGACGAGGATGTAGAGAAGTATGATGACTGAGTTCACGTAGGCAAATGACGAACCACACGGGCAGAACTCCTGGATCCCATGTACTCTCGGTCCTGATGTACACGACGTTCCCTGTTGGCATACTAGTCGGTTTATGAGCTGCATTTCGAAACAGGTGCAGGTGGCAATTGACAGGACACGGTGGTCGTGGTTAGAGGTCAAGCTCCGAGCGGCAGAAGCCGCATCTTGTCCCGTTCTGCTATGAACCACAACATTTGTTGCTGCTCTCGCTGTCATCGCCGTCACGTGCAACGGCTCTGCGTTGCCGAGTAAGGCCGATATCGGCGTCCACTTCAGGGTGGGTCCTTTCTGCTCTCTGCTTTTGCGGCCGTGACAGGCCTGGCGCTCCGGCGCTTGTCGTTGCGCATGGCTTGCAGTCCAGTTCTGTAGTGCTTTGCTATCTGCACTCGCCCGTCGTTACAGTTCGTGCTCCTGTCCTCACAGCCAGCGCCACCGCAACCCTTGACGCTGCGCATGCCGCTGTCCAAGCTGTCGCGTCATTCCATTGTCCATCTCCCCATACACAGCGCGCACAGCGCTTTCTCCCTCGCAACGCACGCTCGAACATGCGCTAACTCAACATGAACACCAGCCAGTGTTTCTCATTCAACCCGTTCGCATTTCGTCCGCCGCCCAAGACCAACGCTGCACAGGTCAAGATCCTCCAAGACGCCGACGAAGACCAACAATGCCTCTGCTGCCAAGGTTCGTTCAATCCTTCCCCACTGCCGTCTATCCTGCTTTGTTGCGGACCGCCCTCTTCGTTGCGGACGTCGTGGTCCTCCCACGCTGCGCTGCAGCTCGCGCCTTCTCCCGCTCGCTTAAAGTTCCCTTTCCCTCGCACGTTTCATGAATCTCCCCCTCTCTGCACTCGCTGGAAAGATCCCTGACGCTCGCCCGTGCCGAAGCCTGTTAGGGTTAAGTAGCCCGTAATGGCGATGTGGTTCCAGCCCGGAGGCGTACCAGGACGCAAAGCCGCCGCCGCGAACTTGTTCAGGAAGAAGAAGGACGGCAAGGGTAACGCAGGTGCTGGAGCTCGCAGTAAGTCCGCTTTCTTTGCTTAAACCATCCTTCAGCTTGTTCTTCCCCACCTGTCTGTCGTCCGCGCTTCCACCACTGCGCGCTTCGTTCATCCCCTCTCGCTCCTCACCACCGCTGTGTGCTGAGGCTCTTCCAGACGCCGGCGGCGCCGCGGATGCGGCGGCGACAAGCTCCGTAGCGGCAGAGGCTACGACCGCCGCTGACGACCTCGCTGCCGCGGATATTGGCATCAAGGACGTCGTCAGGACTCGTGCTTCACCATCCCCCGTCCAATTGGCAACAACGTCGCGTTATAACTCCCACCGCCGGACGACACATGCGAGCTCTTCACGTGCGCTCTGTCTTTCGTCGTGCTTGGTGATCGTGCTGACGGATTTTACATTCCTCGTGTTCCTCCTTACGCCCTCTCCTCCCTTTCCGCCGCCTTCTTGACCTCGCCTTACTCCTCGCCGCCGCCGCCCCGCGCTCCTAACGACCTCCGCCTTCCTTTCCATCCATCCGTCATTATCAACTACGCCCGCGACTGCCCCTTTGGATCGCCCTCCCTTCCAACACGGTTGACCCGTGCACGATAATCTATCCACCATCGTATCACTCGCTGTGGATCTCCGGACGTCAATCACTCCGTTGCTATCCCGCACGCCCGGACGTCTGTCGTTTCGTGAACGATGTTGGATGCCTGATGCGCCGTGTTGCTCGATACTGCGCTCTCGCCGACGCCGCCGCACTTCCGACTCGCCCGCACCGCACACCCCATCCATCGCCTTCTTCCCCCGCTCATTACTACCTGACGCTTGCTATCGCTCGCTGCCGCCAGTTACCTGGACTGCACCTCCGCTCCCACGGCGGCGTTCGAAGCCATCTCGGACATCAACAGCCTACGGCCACCTTGACTGCCACTACTGCGAACGACGCGGCTACCACCACTACTGCGGCGAACAACACTATCGCGACTGGCAAGGGTACGTAGTTGCTGCGCCCTCGCTCGTGTCCTGCTTCACTCCTGCCTTTGTGTCCCTCATCCCCGTTCCCCGCTCCCGCGCATGTTCACTCCGTTTACCCTCGTTCCTCCGCTTCCACGTCTGCTCCCCTTCTCCCCTCGCCGAAGCTTCCAACTGCCTCGCGCTCGTGGTTCCACTTTATTCACCCGACCATTGTCGTTCCTCCCCGCGTTCATTCTTCTAGTGACTACTCGCTGACGCTCTGTAGACAACAACGTCAAAGACGCGACTGACACTATCCCGCGTCCGTTGGCCAACAACGCCGCGTTCTGGCCCCCGCCGCCGAACTCGACCTGCAGGTTGTTCACGTGAGTACTTCGTTGACTTTTCCCTCTTTCTCCCGCCGTCTTGGGCTCGCTCTTGCGTTCAACTTCCCTCGTCACCCATGGCGTCCCCGCCGTCCCTCCCCTTCTGCGTTCTGCGTCGGACCATTCGCCCATTTCACTGTGGGATGCGACGGACTGGAAGCGATGGGATAAAGACGACGAGGATGTAGAGATGGACGATGTCTGAGTGTACGTTGACGACAGACGATACAGAACGTGCAGAAGCTTCAAGGTGTTCTTGGTCGGGATGTACGCGAGGTGACTGGTCGGAATTGTAAAATGTATTTCGCGACGAGATCCAGGCTGCAATCAACAGTATACCAGTGACGAGCGCCCAGCGAAGAATTCTGGGAAGGGAAGCCGCAGTGCTCGCGGGCTCGGTGCGTGCTGTTATGGGCGCGTGGGAGCACGAGCAGAGTTTGAACGGGAGCCTGGTTATTAGCGATCGATATGTCGGTGTATCTCTCTAGGCTGATCGTGGTTCGAGGTCAAGGGTCGGCCGGCAGAATCCGCATCTTGACCACCGTTCTGCTCGTCCATGAATTCTTCA
>KV425983.1:0-69525 GCA_001632375.1 Exidia glandulosa HHB12029
GTACGATGCGTAGACGAATTTTGGACAGCTCAGTGTAAAGTTATTGTATGCCTCGTCTATGTATGTAATGTAGCGCACGCCGGAATTCCGCGGAATGTAAGATCTGCGCGGGAGCCGGTAATCGTGTCAAACTCGTGTCGTGTCAACCTTTTGAGACTGTGGCGTCGATCTTGCACAGGTCGACGGGGTGATTGCTTGGACGGAACGGCTCAAACAGTCTTGATGTTTACTTGGTGTATGAGCATAGCATGCACAGCTATACTGTAGATTGCACCTTACGAAACGCAGGAATACCGGTAGATTGTGAGTCTCTTGTTCTACCATACCATAAGTAAGGACTTGCGGATTGCCTATGGCACGTCATTAATATTGGGATTGGGATTGCTCTCGTCGTGGGTAAACTGCGGATCCGGTCGCAGCCGCGCGCTTCTTGCCTCACCTCTTGACTCGAGCGTGTTCGGACAGAGTGCCCCGGACTGCGCGTCCCTGGTCCTGCTTGTGCTCAGTATCTGAGTGCTACGCCCAAAGTCCGCAGCAAGCTCGGGCTCACGACGACGGCAGGCGCATGATCCGTCGGCCATGAAATTTTCTACGTGACGGCATGGCTCTCATCGCACGTTCGAGTTCTGCCAGCTCAAATTTTCCAGGGTGTGTATGCCGTCACCCGAAACGGATCTTGCTAGCTGTGCAGCGTCTCTTGTCTCGAGTCAAGCTTCAGGCAGTGCCGCGCTTACGACGGTGCAAGTAAAAAAGCTGCACTTTCGCTCCCATTGCGACGCGCGCACGCAGTACTAAATTTCCCCACGTTGCTGCGCCCGGGGAACTCTTAGGCATCTTTGGAACCACTTTGCGCGTACCGGGTTTCTTGCGCAGCAGAAATCTCAAGACGGACGGACCCGATGACTCGCGACGGAACCTGTCGCCGCGCGCCAGCCTGCCGGTCTACGGCAGGCGCGCGCATGTGTATATAGTGCACGGGATCCTTGCAGGACTCGCGCCTCTTTTCTCACTTACCTCCCCGCCCAGCGCAGCTCGTCATGTCTACCCTCTGCCCGCCCTCTTACTCGCCATCGTCCGCCTCCCCGAGCTACTCTGCAGTCCTTCGTCCCGAAGAAGTCTGCCTAACGCGTACTGCCCGAGCTCACCACCACCGTGCCACGCGAGTTCTTGTGCTCGACCATGAAAGCAAGTCCTGTCCGTTCTCCGCGGCCTTCCTCCATCAGCACGACGAATGCGAGGTGCCTACGTATGGACGCGGGGACGCTGTTGACGGCTACATCGCCTTGCACAACACCACCGGCGTCGTCAGTGTCGCAGTGAAGGTACAGTACCCAACACACTCTGCTCTCCCTTGTGCTAATCGAACGCAGTTGATCGGCCAGACACAGCTCAGCACTGGCTCCGGCGGAAAGCACACGTTCCCTTTTCTACAGTACAACTTTGAGCTCTGGCATCAGGAGACCGCAGAAAGTGCGGCTCCAGATCACCTCGACTTCGTATTGCCTCTCCCGACACATATTGACGACAACGGCGTCGAGCGGCTTCTCCCTTCGAGTTCTCGGACTATGTTTTCTGGGCCGTACGCCATCGTCGAGTATGCGTTTAAAATCACCGTCTCCACGAGGGGGCTTGGTGGCGTCTTCAAGAAATCTCATAGGTGCCGTCCATAGCCACTGTCTATCTGATGTTCATTGACAATCGTCTCGCTGCTCGTAGCCTCTCCACGCCGATAACATACGTGCATCGCTCACATCCACCTCAAGCTTCGTTAGGCCGCGACGAATCCTTTCTCTCTACATTAAAGGTTGCCCCTGAAGAATGGATGCTCCTTGAGACGACGGTACCGCAAGCCAGTAGTACATCTACCAGTCCACTTAGTTGCACAGTGAGTCACAGGCTTCAGTTTAGTACTCCCAAACTCACAGTGCATCAGGTTGCACTTCCTGCATCCCGCATCTTCACGATGCCACAGCCAATTCCATTCCACATACAACTGACGGGGTCTCCGGACGTTCTACGGCAGTTCTTGCCAAGCTCGGGAGCAGCGCACGTAGTCCGGAGTAGTTCCACACTTGACCACGACGACCGAATCCATCGCTCGGGCCTGTCGTCCTTGCGACCTCGCTCGCTCTCGCCTCCCACGCGCTCGCCGTCCAGCTCGTCTCACCGGATTCAGCATTCTCATACATTGTCTGCTCCGTCAACACCTTACACGCATCTACATACGCTCCCAGCTTTCCAACCAACAGCCTCTCAGACCTCCTCGCCATTTTCTAGTCCGCTAGCATCACCGGGGCTCCTCAGCCCAGATTCGCTGCACTCAGCCTCCAGCAGCCGCTCCTCTTCACCGCTTCCGCTACCGGAAGACGACGTAGACGCCATGCTTCAGGTCGGCCTGCACCGTCGCGTGACTCTAAGCGTCTTCGGTGATAGAGCATGGATGGTGAAGAAGCTTGCGCCCGAGGCGACGCTCGAGTTGACCCAGTGCGAGCCTGATGCTGGTTGGCTCGCATGGAGCGGTACGATTGTGCCGTCGTCGGACTCGTGGTCCCCGGCTTCACGGATTGGCGGTCTCAACATCAACGATTACATTTCTCTCGAGGTCCTCAGAGCTAAGCGCGGCCGCATGAGCCGCGGCGTTCAGCCACACAGTTATGCCATTCCCGTCAAGCTTGTCACTGATCCATTTCCCGACTCTACTGTAGTAACGAGTCTGGATGAGCATGAGCTCTCCGGGCTGGGGCTTGTATTCTAGTTGGCGCATAGCTCATGGTCACGTCTACCTTACATCATCATTTTGAGTAAATTAGGTTCCATCTTTTTGCAGCGTCACGCTTGCAACATTGTACCTCCTATCTTAGCTCAACGAATCCGACGGCAACGCCGTGGTTGTTTTCCGGTGCCGTGCGATTCCGGATCTGTCACGCTCGTCCTAGTTTCGGAGTCGTTTGCGACAGCTCGGGACGCTGTTAGTCAATGCGTAAAGGTGCCTTCCCCGTGAGAGCACTGCAATGTGTTGACCCTGGGCGAAGGGTTCTGTGCCAGAAATACTCGGTCTGTGGTCCATCAAATCATCAAGCTGTGAGCTCTGTTTGGCACTGTGACTTAGGCAGAGCAGTCGGTCCCGTCTTGAGGCGCTTCGTAGCCGACGGGTTGTGCACTGCACGTGTCAGAAACCACCGAACAACTGACACTCAGATGCTGCTCATGTTTGGAACTCATGCCCGCGCAAGCTCGGAATTGTCTGCTGCGGATGTCATGTTTCATCGCAGTCTTTAACTGTGTGTACTTATACGTAGCAGCTACCCCTCATTCTCTTTCCCAGTTTGATGCACCATGAACTCTCCACCGCTGTACTCCTCCGTACCAGACTCTCTTCGCCCTCCAGAGTACACGACCTTTCCTCAGGGCCTTGAGCAAACACTTTCCAAGTCGGCGCTGACGACGCCCCCTGAACCTCGAGACGCGCGACTCACTATTGGCGCGAAGTTCGGCTCCGTCACGTTCACTTCGCAGCCTCGCGGGACGACCATGCCGACGTATGGGAGAGGCGACGTTATCGACGGATGCATGAATGTCCGTCAAGTGCGGAACGTTAACGTCTTTGAAGTCAGAGTGAAGGTGCGCCAAATCAGTGAGAGATCCAATCCTTGGCCAACCAGCTGAGCAGGTTGAGGGATGCGTACGGCTGTCGTCACAGTCCAGCACACTCGAAGAGTACCCTTTCCTATCAATGGAACACGCTCTCTGGACGGCAACGGCCCCGACAGATACAGTACCCGCAAACCACCCGTTCTCGATTCCACTTCCCGCGACTGTCGATGACGACGGTGCCGTACGACCGCTCCCGCCGACGTTCCGCAGCGAGTTTGACGGCGTCGAAGTATCCGTCGAGTACATCTGCACTGTAATCGCCCTTCAGAGTCGAACCCTTCCAGGCTTTACGAAGGAGCATAGGTGCGTCGTTAGTTCAAGCGTGCGTGGACAGTTCCTCAGCGCTTCTCAGTAGAATAACGACTCCTCTTCGTTACATGCCCCGCAGCCGTCCACCACGCCCTTCCATCGAATCCGATCACGAATTTCTCTCGACTGTAAAAATCGCACCCGACGAGTGGGGTGCCGTTGGATTCAGCCTCAAGGCTCGCCATCCATCGGGAGACCTCCGCTGTGAGGTAGGTTACTCACTCTCATACCAGGCCATATATATATATCACCATGCTGACCCTACGCAGTTCGCTTTCCCGTCCTCAAGGATTTATGCCGCACTTCAGAAGGTTCCCGTGCACATGCAGATGTTGGGCCAAGCAGCGTACCTCCACGACTTCCTCTCCTCTCCTCGTTCGTACCCAGAACATAGTTCCAAAATATCTCGCACAACAGACCCAGTCGCGGCGGCCAAAAATCCGACATTATCGGCACCGCCAGCGTCGTCGCCATCTAATAGGATGTCTGTATACGTACATATAGAACGCCGGGTCGCTATGGTCGCGCTCTCAGGATCACTATGTCACTTGCAGCGCCTTGCAGAGGCACACCTGGAATCTCCACAACCTAATATCGAAGATGGATGGGTCGCATGGGACGGACACCTCAACATCGGCGAGTGCGACACAACCAGCTTTCAGTTCGGTCCCTTGACAGTATCCGTACGTCATTCTCAGCTCTTAGCTCTGGTCGTGGAATCTGCTGAGACTTGCACAGGATCAACTCGTTTTTGCTGTTCGAGGTGGGATCGGGAGTGACTTCCGTGCTAAGGATTTGGCCATACCTGTTCGCATCGTCACAGACCCTTTCCCTCCTGCAACATAGGAACGTTTCGTCGTTTCATGGTCAGATGAGAAACTTCCTGGACAGCGCCGCTCATCAAACTTTTGACGCGCCTGGCGGGATTTCGCGCCTTAACACAACTTAAGCTGCGGCCGCAGTCCATGGGCGCGACGGTGGGACGCAAGTGAATTCACTACCACTATCCATTGCCAATCGCGCGCGCATATGAAGTGAGAAAGACCTATTCGTCGTCCGAACCGGCGCTCTTCACAGGGGGAGTGGGCGGCTCACACCGGCTGCAACCGCACTCCACGCCAAAGCGCCTGAGAATCTCTCCGCTGCGAATCTCCGATGGCAAGTCATCGGCCATGAACGAGATTGATATCACCTCGTCACGAAGGATCTTTCGTTGCGCCCGTAACACACCGCGGAACGTCGCGCTGCCGAGTCATGTCAGCCTGAGCGCACCAGCCGAATGCGAAAGAATCGCGCATAACAACGAGAGTCAGGAGGAGAGTGAGTCAGACTCACCGGTTCCATTCGAATACACAGTTCGCGTCACGACAAACATGCGATGCATGTCCGATGCGTCTGAACACGGCCAGCAGAGGTACCGCTCTGCACGGCTCAGGGAGAAGCACCGGGAGCGCGACGCGCCGCAGAACGTGCAAGCGTGACGGCGTGTCCGCGTCTGCAAATGTATCGAGCCCCTTGACACCTGGATGTTTGCCGTTCTCGAAATCGTCCAAAACGCTGTGGAAGCTGAACATCGCGAGCGGTGACATGCGCTGCGGCGCGACGACTGCGGGTGGCTCTCCCAGCACAAGCGCGCCCCGTGCAAACTCGCGTTGTGCGACGAGCTTCTGGGTTTTGGTGGAGACACGGACGCGAGCGACGTCGGTCGCAGGGTGCGTTTTGGCAAGACGGTGTGCGGCGAGGCGTGCACCGATCACGGGATTGCAGAGGACAAGCGAGTCTGCAAAAGGCACAATACGGAGCGCGTCGTGCGGGATCCTATAGTCACGTGGTAACTTCGGAGGCTCGTACTCCGAAACCGACACGGGCGGACGCGGCAGTACGTCAACGAGCGCCATCCACGAAGGCTGGCGCGACTCCGTGATGATTTCGTTGTCCTCGAGAAACCTCAGACACGAGTCGGCATCAAGCGCGTTTGAAGGCACTGTAACCTTGACCTCGCTGCGGAAGAGGTTCATGTACGTTCTGGCATGGCGCGTGGGCTGCCACATCGACTCCTTGGCGTCGTGTTGGTACAGAAACTTGTGCTGATACGCCATCAGACCGGGGAACTCCTGAGGTCCGACATACTCCACCGGCGTTGAAGGCCGCAACCTCGGTCCAGGGGGCGGGAGCCAGGGATGAGCAATTGGCTCCGAAATACTTGGCATGGGAAAGGTAAACGTGAACGAAGAGGGAAGAGCTGGCGGATTCGGGTCTACCATCGGATGATATTGCATAGGATCCCATTTCGGTGTTGGGGGTCGGCGAAGGAGCTCTACTGCTACGGTGTCCGGAGCAGTCTGCCGCGCAAACGGCGCAGGTGCGGTATATCCCATAAGCCATGGGCGTGGACGGAACGAACGCTCGACGGTCGGAACGCGCGATATGGCGGGTGGTGGCTTGATGTCCACAGGATCGACTTCTTTTGCCGCGCTGCCTGTAGGGTTCTGCCACGCAAACGACCCAGCCGAAGCAGAACCTGAGAAGATTGGACCGCCTTCTGGAGGAAAGAACGGAAACTCGAAGTTCGGGTTCACGGACGGGTCGGGGATTGACTCGATGTCAAAGGAGTCATCGAGAGACACACCGAAAGCAAGGCGATCAACGTTAGCGCTCTGAACCTTCGTGATGGAATAAGGTGCAGCACTTTGCGATTCGATCAGAGATGGAAGTTGCGACGGCGTGTGACTGTGGACTATTGAGTCCGACTCTATTGCAGGACCCTCGGCCTGTAAGCGGTCTAGGAGAACGGTGGCAGCGGTGGACTCCAAGGCAGATGGATGTGTAGTCGGCGAGGATGTGTCGTTTCCAGTGACATGAACGGAAGCAGGAGCCACAGTCTGTGTATCAGAGAACACAGGCAACAGATGAGGCGTGAACGATGGCTCAGATACGTCGTTAGAAGACTTTGGCGTTGACGCAGGGAGCGCGACGATGGGAAGAACGGGCTCTGCGTTGAGCGCGGGAGATGGAGACGGAGATGGCGCCGCAGTACTCGCGCTGGAGAGACCCTCAGAGTCAAGAAGACGAGCGATACGATCGGCGAATGCATCAGCCTCCGCCACCACAGAGTGAACATCCTGCAAGAGCCCATCGAAGCGTCCAGCAAGGATTGTGCTTGGGTATACGTGCGACGGAGGCTCTGCCTTCCGTGGTGGTCCAGGCCGTTCAGGTAGATTATTGACATCGATTGGGTCGGCGCGAGTCCTGCCTATGGCGGGGGATGCCCCGATGTTGACCTGGGCGGTCTGATTTTGTCCGACTGCCGCACTGTCGGGCGACACATCAGTACCGCGCATGGAGTGATAAGCTCAGTGAGCTCACAGAGTTGGTGTTAGGCGCGATTGTGAACCCTGTTTACGTGCTTTGGAGGACGGCATGACGAATAGCCTGACAAGGAGATAATGCGACCAGCGCGGGGAGAGGATGAAGCTAAGAGATTTGTTTGGAGAGCGTCGTATAAAAGGGCTCACTGTTCTATGACAATAGCAGAAATGTGGCGTGGCACAATAGACGCTCCGTTCCGGGCCACGTAGCACGCGTGCGCATTTGTGTCACAGCTCGGATGAAAATTTGAATACTGTACAGCTTAAATGGGGAGATGAGGGTCTGTCGAGCATCTGCACCGGTGTCCGCGGGGTACATTAGTTGACACTGAGCTAGATGGACGCCGCCAATCGCAAGCTGGAGGTGCACTGCGCGCTCCGTGAAGGGTCGCAGTGGGCACGGCAAAGAGTCAGGCGTGGCTTCTGAGCCGGACGAAGCTAAGGAGCTCCGGCTCGCTTCCAAGTCCGCGTCCGCACCTTGGCCTCCTAACTTTCCACCGCTTTCCACAATGATCCCAGGCGACGTCCAGCGCTTCCTCGAGTCCTACGCCGGCCAGCACGACGACCCCCAGCTCAACGCCAACCTCGAATTCTACACCAACAAGCGCAGATGTCAGCCCAACAACCTCACAATCGACGAGCTCCATTCAGAGTGCGTGCAGACCGCTTCTGGCCCGTATATCGCGAGCTGACGCGTCTGCAGCTGGGACGGTGACTACGAGACGCTTGAGTTTGAGCACGGTTACATCCAGTGGCTGTAGGTGGCGCCTGGCCCCTCTGCGGTGGCCACATGCGCTGACGACCCGGCCAGCTTTCCCATACCAGAATTTGGCATGAACTCGCGCTCCCAGCCGCTGCAGAAGCACGAAGAGTCTGCCATACGCGCGTCACCGGACGCCATGAAGCGCGTCGTGCGCTCCTACCGCCTCATGCTCGACTTCTACGGCATGCAGCTCGTCGACGAGCGCACCGGCCGCCTCGAACGCACCAAAGACTACGCACCGCGGTACCGAAACCTCGTCCGTAAGTCGTCATAGTCAGGACACAGCTCAGGCGTCAGTGTGCAAGTCATCTGAATGTATCACGCGCAGGGTCTTCGCATAACTATCTCCGTATTTCGCGCATACTCAAGCATCTCTCCATCATGGGCCTCGAGCACCTCGGCCTCGGCCTCGTACTGCACTTCTTGAGCGAGCAGAGCGAGCACCGCGCGCTTGACACGGAGGGGATACACTCCAGCATGGATCGCTGGTGGGCCAACTGCGTGCGCAACGACGCCGACCGCGCATGGGTCGGCGCCATCATCAAGCAAGTGCGCGCTGGCCGCAAGTCCTTTTCGCGTGCGGACTACACCTCGGCTCTGCAGCGCCACGTCGACACGGGCTCGTTCGGCCCCGCTGCGCCCGACGACGACGGTGCCGACGACTCGGACTCTGACTAAACGCTTCTCCCAAATGGAACAACTACAATGAACATGGGAATGTACGATATCTGTACGTAGAGAGCTCAGTGAGCTGCGAATGCAAAGCACCGTCGTCGTTACGCGTACCTGGGACCTGATCCAGATCTGATCTTAGCTTGACAGATTGCCCACACAGATCGCCTTCTATCAGAGCACTGCTTCAAGGGCAGCCTGCCATGGGCACCTTAAAGTCAAAGGTTGAACTGATCGCGATTGAGACGTGTATAGAGTAATGCGAGGGCCCCAAGAAACAAGTACATATGCGAGGTATGCAAGGAGAGACTGCGGGAGGAAGAGAGAGCGAGTGTCCGATGATGCGATTCAGTCGTAAATGGGAAGAGGCAGAATCCTGAGCAGTGTCAGCGCACGCGATCGCCATGTCGACAACGCCGCACCTGTCCGATGGAAATAAGAAGTTGTTTGCAACGTCTTCACTCTCAAGGAACCGTGTCGGGTACACGACTTCGAGAAACTCTCAGCCGCACAGTATTGAAACAGACGAGGACAGCACGCACCGAGGTTGCCGACGAGCTCGCCAAGCTGCGCTTCCATCTCATCGCGCTCCCACGCCTCGAAGGGCTGGTCTGGCCGCGATGGTTTGCGAGGGCCGTTGTCCACAAGCTGCGAGCCGGTCGTAGTAGCGGAGGCGGACAACAGATCCGGCGAGCGCGTCTTGTCGCGCTTGTCCAGGTCCGGACGCGTCGCCTGCACTTCCGCGGTCGTCGTGCCCTCGTCCTTCGCCACGTGCGACGCGTCTGCGGTCGACGACACGCCGTCCGCACGCTCCGACGCGCTTTCAGAAGGCACGCGCGCCATGCTCGGGCTCGCTGTACGCGGCTAATAAAGTCAAGACTTCAGCATGCTGTGTTCGCGAGCGTGCGACGTGAGAGGAATGGGAAGCGTACCGCGACCTTGGTGAACCGGTCCATGTGTTGCACGTACTCTCGGTACTGCTTCCAGGACGTTACGTTGTCGTCAGGGATGGCGCGGAACACTCGACGGTAGATGTCAGTCTGATACGTTCTGTCAGTAACGGCCGTTCGCCACGAGACACGCCCACTGACATTGTGATGCGCTGCCGCCATCCAGACATCCTCATAGAAGTCAGGCGTCAGAGGGTCCTCGAAGCCATAGGTGTCAACCTTGGGCTTAGGACGATGAACAGATTTATGTCGGCGCGTGCTCCCGCCATGACTGTACAACGTCCCGTTCGTCCGTGAAGGCGCCATACCAGGAGGCGACAGGATTCGATCAGGACCATCAGATAATGGAGGCGTGTTCGAGGTTGTCGAGTCCGAGAGACCCTCCTGGGATGGTGCAGAAGGCGAGGCGCTCGTTGAGGCGCTCGCTTCCGTGCCGTCATCTAGGTCGAGATTCTTGACGCTCGGTGCAGAAATAGAGAGGTCGATTGCAGGTTGAGGTGTTGAAGGAGTCTCTTCATCCTGCGCCGCAGCCGTAGGCTCCGCTGTATGGATTGCATCCATTTGCTCAGTCATGAGAGCGTCCACATCGACTCCCAGGTGCTCCCTCATCAGCCTCACTCGCAGCTCGTGCGCGAAGCGGCCGACTTGGAACGGTTCGCCAGCCATGGTACTACAGGCCTCTCAAAAGGATGCCTTCAGAATATGGTGGCGTTACGCACCAGTCAATCATGTCCGTATCTCGAATCACGGCGGCCAACTCCGAGTCTCTGTCACCTCGTTGCGAACGTTCATTAATGTTGGCGGAACCAATGATGGCCACACGATCGTCTGCTATCAGAATCTTCGCATGGATGTAGATCTAAAAGAGGGAGTGTCAGGAATAATCATATACCTAGTCCAAGCTTCGCAACATACCTGCTCCGTGGTCAATGTGTCCCCGGCCAGTTTGCCCCATCCGCGGAGAGAAAAGAAACTGATGTAGTCCGACGGCTAAGGCAAATTTTAGCACACTTCAAATGTCGACACTCTTCTAACCTCGATGCCTTCTCTACGTAAACGGGCGAATATGGAGTCGGGTCCACGACATATTGTCCGAGCTTGGCATTCCAAGATGACACGAATCTGTTTTGGAATGATTAGTAAAGGTCAGGCCCTGCAGTCAAAACATACTGCACTGGCGTCGCTGTGACCGACGGGGAAGGGGAAACCTGGTAACAAGGGGATAACGATGCATGCACGCCACGGCGTGCCATCCTGGTGCGCCTTGATGATGCGATGGACCAGAGCGTCCCCGATGCGGTTCTCAATGCGCACGTTGTCAACAGTAGTACTGCACTATGCGTCAGGGATCTTGTATGAAAGCGAAGGACAAACACGAACGAAGTGATGAAGAACTGGTTCTCGATGTAAACGAAGTGCTCGGACAACTGGATGGCTAACGACAGTTCGCTATAAGCACGACATACAAGCCATGGGGGTAGTCGAGACTCACCCTTGAGGTATGCGTTTTGGATGGAGTCCTCAACACGGTTGGGAGTACCCATGGACCAGGGTCCCGCCGATCGACATATTTGCATCTCGCATGTCCCAGTAAGATTCATCTCCGTCAGCTGGGCAGGCTTGAAGTCCGGAGCAGGCAGGAGGAAGGGGAGGCTGCGACTATGGGTCTTCACACGCAAGAGATAGTTCCACCGCATGACGAAGTGTCGACTAAGGTCGCGCGCTGGCTGGCCAACAACCTGGCAGCCGATATCATGCCTTCGATAGCGATCAACGTTTGCCCATCGAAGAGCTTATACGGAGACTGGCTCACCAAGGCATTCGGGGAATCTTGGCGCGGTCGTACATATCCTGCTCGGGCTTGTTCAAGGTGTGGAAGTCTGTGATGCGCGGGTTGCTGTAGTCCTTGCCCTTCCAAATCTGGTCGGCCTCGTTCTCGTCTATTAGTGCGTGCTGCGGTGTATCCCAACGTCCGAAACACAAGTCGACGCCGCCCATGAACGCGATCGTATCATCGACGACGCACAGCTTCTCGTGCTATAACGTTGTCAGCCGCACATTTCAGTGATGGGAAAATTCTTACATGCGCCCAATAGAACGTTCCTGTCTGGAAGTGTGACGGCGATCGTTGTACGACAATGTTCTCATGGAGCCCTATCAACCGCTGCTTTGCATAACTATGACATATAGGTCAGACGGAGGAACGAAAGCGAGTAGAAGTACGTACTTGCTATCCGTCGGCGTGGTTCGATTCGAAACTTCGTTGCTGCATCATTATCGTCAGTGGAAAGTACACCCATACGATTGGGCACATACTAGAGTATGACGAAAATCTTGACGCCCTCTTTCGCTTTGCGCTCTAGCAACCTGTCCAATCGATAGTGTTCCCGACCGGGACGACGAAGATACATCTCTGCATACAGCGTTCAGTAACAGAGGACAGAGTGAAAGCGGGCATCTGACCTGGAGATAACCACCAGTCCATAATGAATATCCGCTCCTTCGCCAAGAGAAGGGCGCGCGATACGTTCCAGAAGTAGTCCCTTCCGTCCACGAGCCACTGGGTCGATACGTTCAAGCGTATAGGCGCAAAACTGCCGAAGCGATTTTCTTGCGTCCAGTGACTTGTCGCCGCAACCCGCTCAAGCGATGCGATCCACTGGTCCATTTGACGCTACGCAAAGTTAAGTACCACAAGCGAGCAATGCAGAGGCTGGAGCGACGCACCTCGTTTCTCGCAGTAAGCTTGAGTCGCATCTGCGAGTTCTCGATATAGAACGTCCGATGCGACAGGTCCTGCGTCTTGTTCTTACGCTTCTTCTTCCCCTCCTGCTGTCGCTGTTGAATGTTTTCCTCCATGCGCTCCGGGTCTAGGATAGAGTTCGCGGTATTAGCTGTCGCGGGCGACTCTTCCGGGCGGTTCGTGCTCGGATCGGCCAAGGGCGTCGCCGCACGGCTACTCGGGGCACTGCTCGAACTGCTCGAGCTCGGACTCGAGCTACGCGCGCGACGAGACGAGCCAAGCGTGAAGATCTTGCGCAGTGTCAGCTTGGCGCCGCTTTCGCTTTGCGTCTTCGGCTGCTGATTGTGGGACGTGTGCGGATGCTGGTGGTGCTCCAGCGAGCGCGGCGTACCAGGACTCTCGGCGTGCGTCTCGGGATTCGCTGCGGTATGCTCCTCCTCGTCGCCGAGGTGAAGCATGTTCAGGCCCTTCCGGAGGTAACGCGTCGGACGCTCGACGGTGAAGTCCGCGTCAAGCAGGAACACATCGTGCACGCGCGTCTCGCCAGGTTCGTCAACAGCAACGAGATAGCTATCGCGTACTGCGCACCAGCGCGACTTGCGCTTCTCGCGCCAACCGAGACCACGCCGCGAGAAGGCGCCAGTCTTGCCAACGGGTTCGATCTTGAGAACGCCGGCTTTGTATTGCCAGCCTCCTGTCGGCGCGAGCTGAATGGAGAGTGCGCTGATCTCGAGGAAACGACAAAGCCTGTTGGCCGTCTCGTGGAACATGACCGCGCGCATGAGCCCAACAAGATAATTTTCGAGCGCCTCCCGCTGCAGCCTCGCGAACTCGGCGCGTTCGACGTCGCGTCCCATGTCGGATTTCAGGAACTTGAGGTAGGGCAGGGATGTCCGCGGAAACTCGGGCATGGCGTCGATGTTGCGGTTATACGCGTTAGAGACGCGGTAGTGCGTATGCAGCGCAAGAAAGTCGCGGAGCTGACGATACACGACCCATTTGCCTTGTCCGTTGGCGTATTCGCATTCAATACGAAACACCGCCTTGGAGCCACTCAAGGGATGCAGCGAGTCGGAGACGCGAATCTTGAGATGGTGAAGGAGGACCGGCACGCGACGCTCGCCGCGTTCGTCGCGTTCGAAGTACATTTTGAGCATGAGGCTGCTAAGACCGCCGCCAAGGAGCTCGTCGACAATGTTGACATCTGGAGGGGTAACAACAGCAGCGGGGGGCTGTACTGCTGGTTGCCGCTGGAGCATTGACTTGAGTCGCGACCAGCCGGGCGTTGTAACCTGCTTGATGTGTGGCAGCGACAGCGAGCGCCCGCTGCGCCCAAATTGCCGGGAATCGTCAAGCTCCTGCTGCTCGCCGCGCGGGCTCCCGGGTCCTAGCTCGCTGATGTGGTCCGGCGTCGCATGGAGCTCGGGCTCTTCCTGCAGCAGTGCAAGCCACTTCCGCGGACGAAACGAGTCGAAGTCGATCCAAGACTCGCGTTTGCGCATACGACGCTCGGCGGCCTCAAGCTCCTTCTCGCGCTGCTCCATGTCTGTGTACTCGAGCGCGCCGCGGAAACGCGACTCCTGGCGAACGAAGCTCGCGCGGTACGGATCGCGGTCCTCCTCTTCGTCGAGAGCTTCCTGGGCGCGCAGCATATTCGAGTCCCAGCTCGTGCGCACTGCCGCTTTACCCTTAATACTCGAGTTCGATGGGCCTAGCGTTGGCAGGATGGGCGTCGTGAACGAGCGCGAACCTGGCGGCGCACGACCCGACACTGGAGACCCGATGGGGGAGAGTTCGCCATGCTGCTTGCTCGATGACGCGTCGGACGGCTTGACATCGCTTGAGACGACGCTCTGGACGACGTCTGCAACAGCGGCTGACATGACTTGCCGTTGCCGAGGTCGATGACGAGGGTGAAGGTGAGAAGCGGCGGAACCCGAGGCACACCGCGTCAGTCGCCGTTAAATCCGAGCGAGATGAATGCAACCGATCACTGACATGGAATCGCAACCGATGAAACAGTTACCAGTTCATCGTTCACTTCGGTGACATATTCTAAACTCCTAAGTATGAACTTATAGATAGATTCCTTCGTCATTTTGATGCTTAACCTCCATGCTGTACCCGCGCAGGAAGGCAACGGCTCATGGGCGTAGGAAGGAATGAGGAGACTTCATTCAGAAAGTATACTTGCATGCGTGAGACGTAAACTACAGTGCACAACCGTGAACTAGGCGATCCCAAAGCGAGCGGTCGGCTGAGATGGCGCAGTATCATCGGTAACTAGCCTCACATTTCCAGGATCGACATAACATGACTCAAATGGGAGCGATTACGCGCAGAGACAAAACCAAAATCTCAATGCCGATGCTGAGGTAAATCCAAGAGTGTCGCGCCGCGGAATTCTCCGCATGTATGTTTCGCACCCGTCTGTCATGGGCACCCCATGCCCGCCTGGGCACCCGTTCGTTGATTAACAAAGCGTATCTCAGATACAGATTCAGCGGTTTCACCCCAAATCTCGGGTTAATGAAACGCCTCGAGGCTGGTGAGCACGATTCTGCGCAAGAAAATTTCGCTCACGAGCGCCGCAGAGATTGCCAATGGGACACGCGACAAGCGGTCCACTGTGGCGTTTAAGCAGGCTGCCCGTATCTTTGTCGACGTCAAAGATCGTGTCAGGTCGTCCGAAGACCTAGATAAAGTATGTCCATCGTCTGGAGGTTGAAAATTGTAGCTGACGTCCCTGAATAGGTTCTCGGTAACAGTCCCATGTACGACGACGTCAAACGAATATTAATGGAGGTGTGGTCCTTTATAGCATCGAGCCGAGCGTGCGCCTCTGACGACGCCATCACAGACTCTGAAGCCCATTGAGCCGAAAGAGAGAGCGCGTTTGATGCATGAGTTCTGCCAACTGGACCGCGTTGGGTGCGCATTGCTGCATGCCGTACGCCCATTGCTCACCGTCACGCAGTCCCGTACGCGCCGGCCAGCTTGTTGAAGCCGGGATACGCACTCTCCAGGAGGCGGCGGATTACCTACAACGAAATCGACGCTCCTCACTCAGTCAGCTGACATTCAACTCTCTTGACATGGTGCAGAACGTGTCTCTGGAGCAGGCGGAGGAGGTCCTGGTCAGTGCGACAATGCGTTGCGTGCATCGCGTCCTGATCACCGCACTTTCAGCGAATTCTGCAAGATGCCCACAACCCGAAGGAGTTCGAGATCCTCATTACCGGTCGACAGTGCGCCCCCTCGTTAACTTCGCGATTTAACTGATACTGACACTGTTCACCAGTCGAAGAGGGTTGGAGGGCGCGCGCGAGGTCACCCTCCTTGCCGTGCACAACTACAAAGAACCAGCTCTGTACGAGTCAAGGCCGTCCGCCAACGACCGGATCCAGGTCACACGACGACACGGAGAGCGCGACGCGATGACGAAGCAGATCGAGGACCGGTTAATGTGGCCCCTCCGCGTGCGCGGCTTCACGAAGGAAGTTCGGCGAGATGGCTCTCGCCAGTGGGCTTGTCTCATGCGCTTACCAGCGCACCCGGACGAGGACCGCGCCGAGCGGTCGGAGGCGCTCGAGAAGAACGAGGGGACATACGTCCTCACTGCCGTGCATACCGTCGCGCGGGACGCGGTTGGCGCTGCGATGGTCTGGCTCACAGGCGACTTCGCATTCTTGAAGAAGATGCGCGCGGCAGCGGACGCGCGTGGCTATAGGCTCACGAAGCACGGGCTGTACCGCCTCTGCGCCCCAGACGAGGAGATCGATCTTTCAGAGCTGCCTCCAGCACCAAAAACACCACAGAAAAGGAAAAATCCGGATGAACCTCCCGTGTATTGGCGTCGTGTCCCCGCAAGTTCGGAGCTTGCGGTGTTTGAGGAAATCGGGGAGGGCTACGTTGACCCAGAACGTCGCAACTTCTCCAACGTTCTCAGCGGCACACGGAAGCGTCACAACGTGAGACGGAAGACGATGGCAGACGTGTAAAGGGGGCTAATATTTGTGGATTCCATAGATTATCTCGGTGTAATATAGATCTAGTACCAGATGCAGCGTGTGCGGTGCGCAGGGAGAATGGTTTGCGTTGCGAGACCTTCGATGACTTCGTCGCCTGCCTCCACGCGTTTTGCAAGATCCCATAGAAAGAAGTCGACGAGCACACTCGACACACCAGGTATGTGGTCGCGGACAGCTTCTACAGCAAGAATGCTGGCAGCCCGTATGCTCAACTCGATGGGCGAGCCGTGTGCAACCGCGTCACCAGACTGTAAAACACGATGAAGTGAAGGAGGGTATGTGATGATGTTCAGGTGATGTAGGATCTGGGGAACCTACGACGCAACGTCAGACGATGGAATCCCTCCTCGTTCAGCGCACGCACTCGATAATCGGCAAACATAGTCAGCTGGTGAATGCCTTCTGGGAAGAACGGGTGCGGTTCGTCTGAACCCGGCAATGGATAAAATGCCGCCCTGATACTCTGCTGTTAGTGCGGCTGGTGGTGGTCGTCCCACAGACATACCATATTTCCGCAACGAGGATCTGGGCACGTTTCCAGAAACACGTCTTCTGACCGTCTAACCATGTCTCGTCGCGGAACATCGGGAATGTATCGACCACCATTTGTACCATCTGGAGGGCTGTTCCGCGTCCATCATACGCTCTCTGAAATTCGTCGACGAAACCCTGGAAGCTGCCGCCGAAGAACTGTGTGTACTTGAGCAGTGAATCTCGCATACAAATAACCTCCACGCACAGTGCAGAGGATGGTACCATTCTGGCGCATGATCTCGGTGCGCTCACGTAACAGCGGGATAGTCTCTCTGCATGAATCTGCGGGTGCGAAAAGTGCAGCGACCTGCTCTTCCGAGAAGGTCGAGTAAACGCGCGGATCCGTCACGGGCGTCCCCGCCTCGAGCGCTAATCAGTAGTCAAAATTTTGCCTTACGCGGGTGGCTGAAATTAAAAGTGCGCGTACCGCGGTCGAGGGCGGCGACGAGGCTCCAGTATCCCGTGTGCACGACGCGCTCTTCGTCGTCCCAGCCCTTGCGCCACGCGATGCCGAAGCGTTCGTCGGCGGGAAGCTCGGACCAGAAGCTGAAGTTAAGCGACGAGATGAGGAAGATCCAGTCGAGCGTGGCTTTTGTGCGCGGGTCGTCATGCGCGTAGGATGTGGGAGGGACGACGTGCAACGGCTGGGTGCGCCATGTACAGGGCGAATAGGATGTACGCTCGATGTCGCGCTGTATCTGCCACGTCGCGTGAGTCACTGCTTACGCTGCAAGCCCCAAAGCAGCAGACGCACCAGTTGGGCTGCTGCTTCGATCCCTTCGGGGTTCAGGCGCGCGATGTTGTATTTCTAGACGTACGCATAAGTCAAGTCGAAGTTTATCGGACAGTACGAGAACGTACATCATACACGTATTGAGCGCTTTTGACCACCGGATTGACATTCACGTCCTCATCCTCTACGAGTACGACAGCTTTTTCGCTGAGCTGCGACTGTACCAGCTCAGGTAGGCGAATCATGGGCAGCGAGTAAGAAAACGAAAAGGAGGGGCGGTCGCGTGCGCAAGAAGAGAAGCTAGTGGCATTCAACTCCGCCGCCAGTAGAACAACGTCGAAGAGAGACCTTCGGGCGAACACAGCAAGAATTTTTGACAAAACTGTACCAGAATCTAGATACCAGGTGATATTCGGGCTGGGTCATGAGGATGAGGCATCTGCGGCTTTACATTGGTAGCGGCCGCACAAAGCGTTCCCGCACACTCCCTCTGGTGTTCCAATAAACGACGGCAATAGAAGAGGAAAGGAGAAAGGAAGGGAGAACAGACATGCTAATTCTACATGGACCAGACGCTATCCGCAAGTCCCTCTGCGTCAAGCGGAATTTTGCGCGAGTGTTTCGCCAACAACCATAAATCTCGACCATAGAGAAGGGCTGTTCAAATACGACATCGTTCATTGCAAGCTTTTGGAGTGGGACTGCTGCACCCTGGCAGACAGACGTCGGAGACGTCTCGTCGATGATCTTACGCTGCGACCGGATTGAAAACCTTGCTCATCCTGTTCGTCGCAAATTCGACTCGGAGGGTACAACGTGAAGCCTTGAAGTGACCCTCGTGGTGGTCACGACATGAGTCTCGAGCATCGCGGTCTTTGAAGAACAACCGCGTTTGTGAACGAAGTCCGACTTGCGGGTTGGCAGACGCTGCACGTGACGCCGAGTCAACTCGTAACTTGCCCCCAACCGTCATGGAGGCACACCCAGCAGTACGTTTCATCCGCGTGCACGAGTGAGTTAAGTCCAACCTGGGTGCAGTATAAACCCATTGCCGGGTATATGAAGCGGTATCCTATGCTTGCTGGTTCCATGTTCCAGGTCCACAACGACCTGATGCTGGGTGGGTGGAAGAGTCCAAGGATGCAGCGAGCTGAACAGCCTTGAAGCACAACAGTGGGAAGGGTTGGAAGCTGTCGAACTGGCGGCGGCAGGGCGTGTGGTTTTTCGAGGGCGCAGAACGAAAACTGTGAGTCGGTTGTTGGATGGTTGTTCTTCTGACAAGGAGTAGGACGACAAGGTGCAATACGTTGTCCCGTGCTCTTTAGCCGAGTCGTTGTCTCTGGCGTGGTGCGTACGGCGCGGTGTGTGGGACCACGTATGAATGACGCACCGCCTTTGCAGGTTTGGGGCGGTATTCCGGGAGCTGGACGGAGTGCAGGAGGTGCATTTGGGGATAACGAGCGAGGACTCGTCTGTAGTGTATTACAAGCTAAGCCGCGGGATCGTAAAACCCCCGCTGTGAATTCGACCAAGTCGCGTCGGCGGACAACTCCGAGCGTGGCCCCGTCCCTTGACTTCGTACCACCACCACCTCACCCGGAATACTTATGGCACCACGGAGGACGGCTTGAGTTGCCGAGGGGTCTGTAACCACAGTCCCTTCCCCTTCTTAAGCACTGCACACGATCCCCTCTCCAAGCCCGCACGCGCCACCCAGCCATGGACACCGCTCCCGCAAAGCAACAGGAAGAAATCGAATCTCTCCAATCCATCTATGCACACGATCTCACTCTCATCAAGCCCTCCAACGTCTGGAAGGGCGCCAGCGCGCTCCCAGAGCTCACAATTCGTCTAAAGCACGCAGACCCTGACCTCGCCCAACGCGTCGCCATCACTCTACACGTTAGGTGACTCACTCCAATTCTTTTGATGCGACGTCACTGAGATCTTGGAAGACTACCCAAGACCTATCCTGAGAAGGCCGTCCCCGCATTCACCATCCAGAATGCCGTCGGGCTCTCGCGCGAGCAGGTGGCGCAGCTCACCGAGCGCGTCAAAGCCGAGGCGCAGAGCTACGCTGGCCAGGAAATGGTGTTCACTGTCCGTGTCTATACCTGAGGTGCCCACTTCGCGTAATAACTACTTACAGGTCGCATCGTTTTGCGAGGACTGGATCGTCCAGAACAACACCGCTGCCAAAGCGACACCCAATATTTCCCTCGCAACGCAAATGACCAACCGCACGATTGAAGCTGAACGCGTACGTCCTGTTGCACTTCATGATGCGTTCGGTCTGCTCACATTTTCTGCAGAAACGAGCGCAGCAAGCCGTCGAAGCGGCCGAGCAGAAGCAGCAGGAAGAGGCGCGTCGCGCCGCTGAATTCCAGCAGCAAGTCGAACTAGCGCAGGCAGAACAGCAGAGCCGCGAGGAACGTGCTCGTCAGCAGCGCCGCAAGCGCGGCAATTCCATCTCGACGGACATCACGGCTATCGACGCCAACGAACTCATAACGTTCACCGGACAAGAGATCGAGTACGGCGGCGTCAAGTTCGACTCTGTTCGAGTATGCTGTCGACGCAAAGGTCTGCCTGTTTTGTCTGGCATTCTTCGTCCCATCCTGACTGACCCGCTTAGAATACCTCTGGACCGCATACTTCGCGGAGCCCGCGTATTACAACCACCAACTCACCGTCCCGCCACTCGAGCTGTACACTGTTTCCTTCGACAGCCAGTATTACTCGACTCAGCAAGGTAACATACACTGTACGCTTGGCGGGGCATGGAGCTGAACACCGCGCCTAGGTCGTAGGAAGACGCGTGAAGTTCAGGAGGACCTCAAGAAGCTCATCGCTCTTCGAAACAAGCACGAGGGCAAACTTCTGCTCGAGATCCTCGCCGTAGACTTGCGACATGCTTCTGCCGCGACACCGACAAAGCTGTACATCCTTGCGGAGCAACGCCCATCTATGACGCTGTACGACATCCTCCAAGCCACGGGAAGGCTGAGCGCCGAGAAGGCATGCGTACGTTTGCACCTCCTCCCGTGTTCAATATCACCACTTACAACGACTTCGCGCTCGTAGGACTACCTCGCAAAGATTCTCTCGGCGCTAAACGTGCTGCACGCCGAGAGCATGTTCCACCGCGGTCTGAGTGCGAAGTGCATCCATGTCGTGCAAGGCTCTGGGATCATCAAGCTCTCGCGTTCGTCATACTACACGCGACTTGTCGATCTGCACAAGTCGAATGCGTTCTCCGTCAGCCTTGCCGATGAATTGCGCATTCCCCAGAGCTGGATTATGCGCGAAGTCGCGCAGAACCCGCTGCAATACACGCGTATCCGCGATTTGTGGAACGTCGGCATCGTGTTGCTGCAGATGCTCTTCGGACTGGATGTCATGGAACGGTATCCCGACTACAGTGCTGTCGTGGGGCATGGTAGGTTCTCATGCTTTCAGCTCATACCTATTACTAAACCTTTGTGTAGCGGATTTCCCGCAGAGCCTGCGCACTGTGGCCATTGCGATGTTTGAGCCCAACAAGAAGAGCCCGTGGTCCTGCTTCCGTCTTCTTGACGAACTGCAAGGCCTAACATTCGCGCCGTCGTCGTCATCCCTAGCGCCAATCTCCATACCAAGTCAGTTTACAGCACCTCAAGCAGTGTGCCCATCTGACCCACAATCGCCAGCTCCTCGTTCTATGACAAGTTCTCGATTCCACGCCAGTAGTTCACCCGAAACAGAAGTCGGGACATCCCCACACGCCACATTTGGCCGACGCACTGTCATTCCGAGCCGATACCACGCCGAGTTCGACGAGCTCGAGCGTCTGGGCAGTGGCGGCTTCGGCGAGGTCGTCAAGGCGCGCAACAAGCTCGACGGCAAGATCTACGCCATCAAGAAGATCAAGTTGCGTTCTGGCGACACCGACGCGCGTATATTCCGCGAGGTCACGACCTTAAGCCGGCTGAACCACCGCTACATCGTCCGCTACTACGCGACGTGGCTCGAAGACATCGACGGCGACGGCGAAGCCGATACGGACTCGGCGACGGAGTCGGAGGGCACACATTCGCGCGAACGCTCGAACGCAGGCTTCTCGCCCGACGAGTTCAGCTTCAGACGGCCCGGCGACGAGCTGAACATGTCGTTTTCGAACTCGAGGAGCAGGTCGAAGGCGACGTCGACGAGTTTTCCGTACGTCGTCTTTGGGAACGAGGAAGACGGAGACGGGGAATCGCCTGACGATGATGAGTACGAGGATGATGATGACGACGACGACGACGAAATCGAGATGACGAGCCTTTCGAGGAGGGTACCCGCCGTCGAATCCCGTCAGCCGCGCCAGATGTTATATATCTCCATGGTGCGTGCTATACAATCCGCCCCGTATACATCTTCTGACAGTTCGCCCAGGAATTCGTCGAGAAGCAGACTCTGAAGGAGCGGATTGAGGAGGGCCTCGACGAGGAGGAGGCATGGCGCATGTTCCACCAAATTTTGGAAGCTCTGGTGCATATGTCGAATCTCGGGATTGTAAGCAAATGTGCCCTAGAAGGCGGTCGTACTGACCGTGCTCTAGATCCATCGCGATCTCAAGCCGACCAACGTCTTCATCGACGCCAAAGGAGACGCGAAACTTGGTGACTTCGGTCTTGCAACATCCAGTCTCGCGGACGTCGCTCCTTCAGACATGCCCTCTGGGACGACGGCCGATCCGGAGATTACGAAAGGTCTGGCGTTATCATTCGCCACTACTACGCGCGCTGAATGTTAGCAGACGTCGGTACTCTTCTATACGTTGCCCCGGAGATGTTGTCGGGTCGGGGGAAATCACGCAGCCAGGCGAAGGCAGACATGTATAGTCTGGGGATATGCTTCTTCGAGATGAACTACAAGTTCTCTACGAGGGTCGAGCGTGTTCACGTCATCGAGAACCTGCGCAAGCCGCAGATTGTGTTCCCCTCCGACTGGCCCCCGACGCTTGAGCGACAGAAGAGCAGTATGTACCACATTCGGAGTTCTCATGCACGATGCTAATGTATTTCTCGCAGTCATATCGCTGCTCCTTGAGCATGATCCAGACAAGCGGCCAACGGCTGTGGAGCTGAGCCAGAGCAATAAGCTACCGCCGCGAATTGCAGACGAATTCTTCAAGGAAACGCTAAGCGTCATGAGTACGTTCACAACGGCCTGTTACATCTGAACTACGAACCTGATGGTTCTTCAGCGCGACCAGACTCCACGCATTACAACCAGGTCGTGAAGGCGCTCTTCGCACAACCTTACAACGCAGTCAAGGCGTCCACATACAACGCGGAGAAGGAACGCCTCGACCTACTGGCATTGTCAAGCGTCGCCGTCGAGCACATCAAGAACATCTTCACCAAGCATGGTGCTGTAGAGATGGAACCTCCGCTGCTCGGTCCCTATACAGACATGTACGATGAAAACGGCCGCCAGGAAGGACCCGCGAAGCTTCTCGACGTGAATGGCGATCTTGTCATGCTGCCGAAGGATCTCGTGGTACCTTTTGCGCGTATGGCGGTTCGTCGCGACATCAAGCGTATCAAGCGATTCTGCATCGGCGACGCGTACATGCCCACTGGTATTGGACACCCCGACCGCTTCAAGGTCGCTGCTTTCGACATTATCACGCCGGACATCAACGAGGGACACTTGGCCGCTGCAGCTGAAGCGTTGTCCATCGCGGATGAATGTTTGAACGCCTTCCCAGGGCTGGGAGACCAGTACAAGATCTATATCTCCCATTCAGCTCGTGCGTACCATTTGTTCTGACGATTGATGCATGGTCTGACGATATGTTTTAGTGACAGAGGCTGCGCTGGCCAAGGTTGCCGAGGAACTTCGTCCTCCTGTGGTCGAAATCCTGAACCAGACCAAGTCGAGCTTCCCCCAGAAGCGGGCGAATCTTCTTCGCCTTGGGCTTAGTCGTCCTGTTGTTGATGCACTGGAGGTTTGGCATGAGTACGGTACGCTCACGTCCCCAGGGCGATAACGTTCATGTTACTGATCGCGCGTTACAGTCGACGTGAAAGCCATCGAGAACGGCTGGAATCCAGAGCCGACCGACATGCGCGTCAGCAAAGCGATTACAGAGCTGGAGCAGGCTGTCAAGTTCGCTACAACCATTGGCGTACGGCGACAGATCATCATCCGCCCTATCATGACGCCTACGAAGCTGTACAACCAGGGCATTCACTTCGAGATCAACAGAGGTCCTAAGCGGAGTGACAAGTTCGCCGCAGGCGGAAGGTACGTCGAGCGAAGACCTGCAGAGAGCGTGCGCTGATCGTAGTCTCTGTAGCTTCGAGCATCTCTTCTCGCGCGTGCAGCCCGGAAAGACGCTCCCTGGCGTCCGTGCTATCGGCCTGCAGATTGCCGTCAATACTATTGCGGTCGCGCTTGAACACTTCCAGCGCGGGGAGATGTTGAAGCTGCAACGCACTCGTACGTCATTCGGGTTCTGGTCGCCGAGGCGAACGGACGTCTATGTCATCTCGCGGCAGCCTGGGCAGTTGGAGGAGCGGCTCGAGGTCGTGTCCATGCTCTGGAGCCACAACATCAGCGCCGACGTGATGTATGACTCGGCTCTGGACTCAAGCGAAGCAGACCAGGATCCAGTAACTGCAGCCCGCAGGGAGGGTATACTGTGCGTTCTGTATTGCAATAAGCGCACATTCCGCTGACCCGGGTGTAATGCAGGTTTTGCGTTATCTTGCCACCGTCCAAGACTCCTCGGAGAGATTTCAGAGTGAAAAATGTCCTGACTGACAAAGAGCACGAAGGCAAGTCGTGCTTGCTTGCTTGCCCTGTCCCTGTGCTCATCCTATTGCTCCAGTTTCTCGACACGACCTTCCGGTATGGCTAGCAAGCGAGATCGCCAACCAGCGTCGCATCGACTTGAGCACGGCTGGAGTGTCTGTCGCTTCGTCTGATCACGCTGGTTCTTCCGCCCACATTCAACGCGACCCTGCGGCGATCGGTATCGAGATTCTCATGCCGTTCGAGGATAGTCGCAAGCAGACGAAGTGGAACAGACATATCTACCACACGAAGGGTGCGTGATGCATACTCTGACTGATTAGCACTGCGCTGACACCACTGTAGTCGAAAAGATTGACGCTGAGGTTCGCGCAGCGGTCACTGCTGGGACTCATATGGTTGCCATCGACGTGGACTCGAACCTCTTCAACGTCCTGACCATGAGCAACACATGGCTGTTCGAAGACGACGCCTGGCGCTCAGTCGTTGCGCAGTTCCCTCAAAAGCACAACAACTATGCATGGTCTATTCGTGAACAGCTGGTGTCTTACACGGAGGGTGAACGCCAGCTGAGTATGGTGATGCTGCTATGCCTAAAAGACTTCCGCGTCTTTATGTTCAGACTTACACGGACCTGACGATATCAACTGTAATTTATAAGCCAACACTGTAGATCTAGCACACCCGAATCATGAGCATCGGATATTTCTCTACGACGCGCACTATCGAACAATTGAGAGTCGCCGGACGTCCGGGGAGGATGTTTGGCGTTGTTGACCCGCTTTCGTCTCTCCGCCCGACTCGATGGCTGCTGCGTCAGTCTCGCCGTCAGCTGCTGCTGTGCCCGACGCCGACGAGCTCAGGGCTGCCGCGCTGCGCACGCTCAAGTCCAAGCGCAAACGACCAGAACCCACCAACGCCCTGCCCCAGCCAGTACGACCCGCTGTGCAAAGACGCGACTCTGCCACCGTCGCGCTCAACTACGACGATGATTCTGAACCAGCCCAGCAAGGGCTACCCACGCCGCCTCCGACCGCGACTGTCGAGCCTCCACCGCCAGCGGGCTCGGTCACCGACGAGGACGTGGATATGGCCGAGCGCGAAGAGGGCGAAATCAGCGACGCCGAGGAGGCTGCTGAGGGGCTACCCTCGACGTCGGCGCCAAAAGACTCGTTGCTCGCTGTTCCGTCGCCGTCGACCAACGGGGTCCTGCCTATCTCGCTAGATCGTCCCGGGAACGCCGCCATGCCCCCTCCTGCCCTTGAAGCGTCTCTATTGCTGCCGCCTTCGAGTCCTGTCCTTGTCCGCTCTTCTGCTGCCGTCCCCACCCCTGCAGAACGCGATCTGCGGCCAAAGCTCAAGAGTGAGTATCTTACCTCGGGAGCTGTACGCGTAACAATACTGACACCACGTCAAGTTCCTCCGGAAGAGCTGCATGAGATAAAGCTACACATCTTGGACATTCTCGGCTTGGGGGTCCCGCCAGAGTATTTCGTCGACTGCGGCTTGGACCAGGACACCATTGCTTACGCGTTCCATGAGCTCAATCTCAGGCTGCCGTACAACATCAACTTGAACGGCCAAGAAAACGTTTTGTACCCGAAGCCGATAGACGAACGCGTGCGGATCCCGCCCAAACCTTCCAAGCCTCCACCGCTGCAGACCAGCGTCCCCGCGACACCCAAAGCATCTCCATCGACACCGTTAACCCAGCGCTTCCCTCCACCTGCGTCAGGTCTGCCTCCCAAACCCAGCGCTGCCGTCTTGCGCGCCGACGCCACACGATCCTCCACCATTGCTCAACCTGCAAGAGCCAACGCCCCGCCTATGGCAACGCCAGTGATTCTTGCATCTTCGTCTCCTGCCTCAACGTCCAAGCCAGCTGCCACCGTCTCGCCCAGTCAGCCGGCGACCCCGCGCCCAGACCTACAGGAGATGGAGTCCCAGAAGAAGCAAGAGCTAAAAGCCCGTAAGGCCGTGCTGGATAGTCTGAAATCCAAGAAGGCCGCTGGTGCTGCTGCCGTCAATCGCATCCCGCTTTCGGCGACGGCACCCATCCCAGGCATCGCCACCACCTCCCAATCCGTCGACGTCTCCAGCGATCCCGTAGCGGATTTCCTGCGCAGTATCCCGGTCGAAGCTGCTCCGACTTCAACTGCGACCGTGCCGCCTTTGGCTCAAAGTCCGGACCCGATGGATGTTGACCCGGTCCAAGACTTCCACGACCTCCGTTCGTCGCCACTGCTTTGCCCGGGTGAAGTCACTAAATAATGCGACAGGAACGACTCCTCCCGTTCAGCAACCTCGCCCATCCATCTCGCCTCCCAGCGCAAATACGCAGCAGGATCCCCAGTCGTCCATGCGCGGCGTCAAACGCTCTCGACCTGTAGCCGCCGACTTCAACGACGAGGCTGGCTACGCTTCATCATCCTCCCTCGGTTCTTCCGACAATGGCGCTCCTCCGGTAAAGCGTCCTGCACACAGGAACAACGGCAAGAAGACTTCGACACACGTGGCCCACCCTCCTCCCGCAATTCGCAAGTACTCCAGCTTTGCTGGCCTGCCCAACCTCTGGCAAAGTTCACACGTGATCCATGTGAGTGACAGCGAAGACGACGATGACGGTTCAGAGCCGCAGCATCCGCCCTCCGGTTCAACGGCAAGAACGGCCGGAATAGACCCAGCACGGCCCTCTTCGCGGCAGCTTACAGTGCTGCAGAAGCAGGAGCTTGAGATCCAGCAGATGAAGGCGAGGATCGCGGCGGCTGAACAGAAGAAGAAGCTTCTGAAGGTGAGCACACAGCAGAATCGTCCGGGTCATCGTTCTCTACTAATCTGACGGTTGCAGTTGAAACCGGCCACGACATCTTCCACTCCAGTCGAGCCCAAGCAAGAAGACCTGACACCTACGCTGGCTGAGGGTGACGTAGCCATGTCTGAGCAGCTGCCAGCCCCTCTGTCGAATATCTCGATTCCCGGCCTATCACCTCCCCTTGGTCCGTGAGTGAACCTACCACAAGATACTCACTGATGCGCCACGCGCCTTCCATGCACAGACCAACTCCCGCGGTTACTACAGCAAGCGGCAGCGGCTTTGGCGCGGACCCCGATACTTTCCCCTGGTGCGTAACTTCTTCGCAGCGCTCAAACCATCTTGCATACCTCGGGCCTTGTGATGTCGCGTGCAGATCCAACACGGCTCCCCACTCCGGCGCCCGCGTACGGGTTCGCTGGCTCTGAGCCCTCACGCTCTCGCTCGCTATCGCAAGCGGTACCGACGCCCACGACGCCAGCAGCGGTGCCTGAATCTCGACCTCAGGGCAAGTTGGCCATTCCCCCGCCTTCGCGTGGAGAAGCGCGCTAACGATGGACTCGCTGGCATGTTTGGACGTTTGGATCGGACTTGCCACTGACAGGTGCAGCCGCTTCTTCGGCGCCAGAGACGGGAGATTCGGACGAAGATCTATATGGCGAGACGCGCGGTTCCGGCCCTACGAAGAACGGCGGCAGCAGTCTGGGCCGTGAAGACGATGATGTTGCCGAGGCTCAGTTGCAGCAGGACGACGCGGACGCAGAAGGCGGGGACCAGGCATTCCAAGATACCGCACGCTACTTGCCGTCCCAGGCACTCACACAAGCGGCAAGAATCGGTTCCCTCGCTGCGTAGACGCTCAGTCGGAAGTCCTGACTCGCCTTTGCTTTTCCTCTTCTTTCCTTGTGCGCGCATTGCCGTGCTTTGCTTTATTTGCATCCTCCCAACAACACCATCCGACCGTGTGTCAATGGCTGTGCAACGCGTCCATCCAATCTATCCCATCCTCCCCCTAACGCTTCGCCCTGCGACTCCCTGCCCCATTCTTTCCCTTTCGTTGTTTGGCCCGCACGCAGGACGACGACGTGTTGGGCGGACCTCGTGATTCGGCTGTCAGCACAGTGGCAGCATCAGAAGACAAACAGGTGAGCCATTGTTCTTGCGCTTCTCTCCATTGCAGCGCGCGGGTGCTGTCGCCCCGTGCTCGCTCGCGCACTGATGCTCGCGTGTCGTGATTGGTGTCGAAGGTGTGCTGACGACTCTCGGCAAGCCGACGGGAGTGATGGAGGGATCGTTCGTCGCGTATGAGTCTGTGTTGAGGCGATACCCATCCTTGGATTCCCTGGTGGATGGCGAAGGTGTCACAAGCGCAAGCGGCAGCCGAAGCAGCTCACGATTACAGGTGCGGATGGCGGCGAACCCGCATGGCAAGATATGCCAGTATGAAGTGCCCGGTGGAGGAGTTTGTAGGGATGCGACGTGTACTGATCTCCATTTGCGTTTCCTTGAGTGAGTTTTGGTAGTCTTTCCTTGTTCTTGTTGCTGCGACGCTCTCGTTTCCTGTACTTTCCCTCCCTTCTCGATCTTGAGTCAATGATGAACTGCGAATTCGTTAAGATTGGAATGTGTCGAGCGAAAATGGGTCGCGAATTTCCTGATTGAGACAAATAGATGCAAAGGGGGGGACTTGAGGTAAGCATTTTACGGTGTGCGGCGGGTTTTCAATTCGAGGCGTGACCCTTGTCTTCACTCCCAGATCCACGTCGTTACTGACGATCCCGAGCAAGCCCCACCATGAGCTACAGACGTGCGCCGTCGCTGCCGCTGTCGATGAACACGAGTTGACATTCTCTGCCACGCAGCTGCTGATCTCTCTAATGACGACTTCGACGGCGGCGGTGCTCGCAAGCGCCCGCGACCTGGCGACATGCACGTCGCCGCCCCACACGACGACGGGACGTTCCAGCACGAGGAGCCTGAGGAGGACGGAGACGACGACGACGACGACAGCAAGGACAAGAAGTCTGGCCGCCGCAAGATTAAGATCGAGTTCATCCAGGACAAGTCGCGGCGACACATTACCTTCTCCAAACGTAAGGCCGGTATCATGAAGAAGGTGCGTCCATTCAGCGAGCTACAGCTGCGTTCTCGATTCGAACATTGACACGCATCTGACAGGCCTACGAACTATCGACCCTCACCGGGACCCAGGTTCTGCTTCTAGTCGTCTCAGAGACAGGACTCGTCTACACCTTCACCACCGCCAAGCTCCAACCCCTCGTCACTCAACCCGAGGGCAAGAACCTCATTCAGGCCTGTCTCAACGCGCCCAACGGCCAGCTCCCATCGTCGATGCCCGTCGGGCAGACTATCAACCGCGCAGGGCCACAGCGCTCGCGTGGTTCGGCCTCGTCCGCGCCGAGCACAATCACTCTCGGGAAGGACAGCGTGGGCGGGCCTGAGGATATCGACGATGGCGAGGGGTCTCACAGCACAGGCGCCAGCCCCGTCAACGCGCCAAGGCAGCCGCAGATCCCGGCACGCCGTGACAACGGCTCGCCTCAGCAAAGCCACCAACCGTATGGCTTGCCTCCCACTCAGCAGTACCCTCCTCCTCCCCAGCAGCAGTCGGACTCGCTGTACGGTCATCACCAACCTCCGCCATCCATGCTGCCGTACCACATGCCGCAACACCCTGCGCCGCCACCGCCTGCCAGCTGGGCAGTTCCGCAGCAGGGTTACCAACGACGGTGAACGCGTCTGCGTCTACGCCTGCGCACGGACCGCGCGCCGCCAGCCACTGCGCGCGTATCCAGTATATCTACCATCACTTCGATCTCTTCCTCCGGATATAGCAGCTTCCCAATCTGATTCCCGTCCTCGGTCTCGCTGTATGCTACAAACATCGCCGCCTGCTCTTGCGACACGTTCTATGCCCTCTCCTCTATCCCTCGCCGCAGTGCGTGCGCCCTCTCACGCTATATTTCCTCCATAAACGATGCCACCTTCGACTCTACGCGTCCGGATGCAACTCGACCAGACTCGGCTCCGCTCGCGCTCGCGCTATGTGATATTAGCTCCGCTGTGAATGACAACCGCCCCGATATTCTTCGCTAGGACAACGCGCAAAGTCTGCTTTGACTGCCTTCTTGCGATCTCTCATTTCGCTTCTGAACTGTGCCGTGCATGCCCGTTCCTGGATGTAGATCCTGACCAGATGCAGCGCATTACGTGTTCGCGTCATTTGTCTTCGCATCACACACTCGCCCCAAGACACATTATCCAGGGCGGCACCCGACGTCGGTGCACCGAGCGCGGGGGTTGTTGTGCGGACCTTGGCCCCGCAACCGCAGCAGCTGAGATGCCACGATACGTAAGGCCACACGCCAGGGAGCGTGCGACGCGAACTTGGAATAGCCTTTGAAACAGCAGTCCTCGTTGCTTCGCGTCATCGCGCAAACTGCACTCTCGCTCGTTATTCGGCGATGGCCCTATGATACATTGCGATTGCGATGGATGGACGCTGCGGTTCCCGTGCACTGTTTGGAGTCCTTGTCTAGTGTCGCGACTCGTCCCGGTGTTTGGGGAGAAGCATGCAGATGGCGCTCAGCTCAGCTCTCGCTCCCTTCCTGCGCGGCCATGGCCCTTTGGCCCAGGCGTCTGCTATGCTCTGTGTACCCTCAAACAACCTCCCTTACTCCCTCCTAATCCCATGACTCTGCGCGGCGCGTTATCGCGCAGCCAGCACGCACTCCTTCCCTTCCCATGTGAATCTGTCAGAACTCACCCACCATTGAGTTGGCCCTACTACGACTGTGGGGCTCCCAGGCACCGTCCTTCGCAGCGCGCAGGTCATCTAGATGGCTCTCGGGCGCGTCGGGTCGGATCTAGAAGACGCGCAGAAGTCCTGCCCCTGTCCGCATGCGCGTGGCGCGCGCAAACACCGACGCCTGGTCGCGGGATTGAGTTGCGGTGCGAAATGAAATGCCACCGCGGCGCGCTCTGAAAGGACGTGGGAAGGGGAAAGGAAGCAGTCAGACCGCGGCTGCATTTATCGCAGTGAGCGTTTGGGGAGACGTGCACTGCGATTCTCGTACGCGCAGGTTTCGATCAGGCTGCACTTGTCTCCAAGTCAGGAACGGTCCCAGATCTTGACTGTCTATTTTGCAATAGAGGATCGAGCGCGCACGTCAGTCATATCCGGCGAAACAGAGAAGACAACGTGGTGTCGTGTGACAGAGACGTGAGAGACTACTGACAGGCGCTGGAGGTTATCGTACAAGCGGGGCCGCAAATCTCTCCGAGCTGTATAGAGACCGGAGGAACCGCGCACTGATTGAGGGATGGCTGAAAAAGGGGCGACCGTTGCTTTATTCGGCAAGAGGGGTAAGAGCCAACAAGACGTAGAGGATGATTGCTCGTAGACAGCTGGACACACAAGTGTTACTCGTGGTTTCGCACGGCCGGTGCGTCAGCAGACCGTCAAGCCGGCATTGTTGCCTTCCATCGATCCTGTAACAAGAACAGCGGTGGGAGTCGTTCATGTACTATTGAATTCGTGGCTGCATCTGAGATCTGAGGCCTGAGGTTTGACAACGACGCGAATACCAGTCGCCGGAGCTCAAGTGTGTTGACAATCTCAGAAGTGACGACCGCGGCCCCCCACGATCGTGATCAATGTTCCCGACCTGGAGACAGCCCTCAGCATCCGTCAATGCTCTGTCCTCATGCGGAGAGAATATCATACAGTAGTATTGTCGGTGTAGCAAGAGAGCTCATGAAATCAACCCCGTTCTGGGACTGTAACGCATTTATAGCCACATCTCCCACGACCACGGAGGCCCTATGGGTCGCTAAAAGGATGCCCGTTACGAACATGAAACGACAGCAGTGGCGTCGTCTCAGTTATTCTCCGCGGCTTCTCGAGGACGCCACACGCACCACATACCATCTCGAAGTCTTGCTTCTCAAGACGCGCAACGAAGTCGTTACACAACTCCTCGACGGGGCGCTCGTGGATCTCCTAGCTCGATAGCGTTACAATAACAATGAGAACAACAGCTTCTATGTATAACAGTGTGAGATCTAAGGATATATTGTCCAAGAAGCAGTGTACTTCCGCTGCGCGCCTCAATGCGGGACAATCGGCTCGTAACCTCCTGACCGGCCATTCCTCGAATGGGTGTTGCTCAGGAAGAGCACGCAAACGCCCGCCGCGGTAAGGATGACGATACTGACGTACACGGTAAACGCGTCGTTGATCACCAACAAATATCCGCCGAGCAGCGGCGCGATGATCCCGCCTCTGCCAGAACGCATAAGTACGGTGAATCCCCACTCTGAAACGGGATGGGGAAGAAGACGTACATTCTGGAGAGCGCCGAAGCCGTGCCACACGCTGTTCCCCGCACTGTGGTTATCAAATGCGCATCAGATCAGGAATTGCACGTCCAAACACCGCAATCGGGGATGCAAGACGAAACGAGGGTCCGGCGCTCGCCCCCTTACCGTACCTTCTGTCTCGAAAATCTCCGGTGTCATTCCGTACAGGACGGCCCACATCGTCTACAGTAACCAAGGAGAAAACGTCAGTAACGAGAGGTCCCGAATGCGATGTTTTGGGGAGTGTACGCACTGCGGCGCAGAGGTTACTACCGAATGTGCTGAGCCAAACGGTCGTACGGCCTTCAGACAGGGTGAAGAGAGCGTAGAAGACGGCAGTGGCGAATGTGCTCATCGCGAGCGCGCCGCGCCGTCCACCGATGTTGTCCTGTTCGACGAGCCATGCGGCGACGAGGGGACCTGGACAGCCGGCGAGGGTGTACACCATCAGGTCCCACATCGTCCCCTCTAGGCTAGGATTTCCTTGCAGTTCTTTCGGCGCCCTCGAACGCGACTCTAGAAGTTTCGGCATGTAGACGTTTACCATCGTATATCCTGTCCGCGAATGAGCATGAGCATTAGGCAGGACAATATTAATGGATATAACTGACCGAGCGACATGAGAAACCATATGACCCAAACAAGCAGCGTCGTCCCGCGCCATTCTGGCGAGAGCGTCGCGCCGAGCTTATCAAGTGTCGCGAGCGTTGGACGACGGATTGCACGCGGGAACGGACGCAACCAACGTGGTGTGCGGCGACGCATAGATGTCGTCGTCACTGCACTTGCAGAGCGCCGCGGCCGCGCCGGCGCGATGGGGACGTCGACCTCCTCGAGTTGTGACGGAAAGTACGTCGCGCGCTCCGCGTCGACGGAGCTAGGCGTGTTGTCGTACGTGTGCGCGTCCATGGCTTGTTCCAGGGCGCCCGTGGAGTCGTACGACTGAGGCGTTGCGCTTTCGCCCTTGTTGTTGTTGTTGTTTCGCAGCTCCTGCAGGTCATCTGCGCTCGCAAATCTGTTGTGGTCTGCGGGTCGAGGCGTGATACACTCTTCCCCAGGAGGCTGGTCGCATACATCTTGGAGCTCTATTGCGAATGTTCCTCCGTTAAAATTTGAGATCTTTTGCAGCGAGACAACGGCTTCGTCGGGTCGACCGGCCGCCACGAGGAAGCGCGGCGACTCGTGCAGACTGAAGAGGGCCATGCGGCACAAGAACATAATCGCTGTCTTCAGTGCGTGAGCACAAGGGAGATTGATCCTAGGCAAAGCTCTCGTACCAAGGACGAGAGTGTCGCGAGGAGGTACTTCCATCCGCTATTTTGCGTAGCGACGTCACAATCGCCGGTGCTAGGACACGAGTTGCGAGGAACGACAAGGATGCCGACAACGCATGCTATGACGGCGCCGACGGAGAAGAAGACAGACATGCCAGTGAGCATGTAATGTTTCGCGCGCGGCAGTTGCTCCAGTAGCAGTGTGCCGTCCGTCGGCATTGAGCCCTACTCCAAAGTTCAGGTAAACTGCACACGAGGGGGTGCACCAAAACGCACTCCTACTGCGCTGCCTAGTAGAAAGAGCGAGAAGGCAAGCATGTTGAAACTGTTGGCGGCAGCGGCTACGAGTCCAAACGCAGCTGTGAAGAACAAGGTCGCGTTGAACGCCGTAGTGCGACCCATCAAGTCAGAGCCTAACGACATCATGAGCACGACGGTAGAAGGTGTGGATTTGACTCACATGCGCCCCAGCCCACCGCGCCAACCATCATGCCCGCGAACATGCAGGTCGAAAGGACACCAATGACGCCGTCTGACACGGCGTAGTGTTGCTGCACGCGTGGGAGAATTATAGCTATGGCTTGCAGCCACATCTTCGTTGATAATATCAGTTATGGAACGGTGCTTTCTGACGCCAATCGGGGCGTACGTTGTCTGCGAGCCAGCCTGGTAGACAGTCAGCACTCGCTCGCGGTGGGTGCAGACCACATACCCATCCCGCAAAGCGTGAGAAGAGCCCATTGATAGTGACCTGGCGACTCGGTTGTTCATGAGCAGCGCTTCAGGGTGACTGGTAGACTGACCCATGCCGATGCGGTCTATCGTCCGGTCCAGAGGCGTGCGCGGGTCGAAGACATCGGCCTCGACGTCGTCGTCGGCAGCGTCAGGGCGCATCTGGGTTGCCTGACTCCCGAGAGCCATGCCATTGAGCTCTTCGAGGCGAGGTTATGGGAGAAGGGCGATGACGCGAGACGCCGAAAACGGCGCTTGCTGCGCAATCTCCGCGTCACTCCTTTACCCGAACCATCACATCCTGAAGCCTCAAGCTTCCATTGGTGCAGGATTCACTAGAATTAGACGCCTCTGGTGGATAGACGGAAATTCTGGCCTGCTATAATCAAACGGTTTACTAATACATCGACAACGTCGAGAAAAAACTACTGTTCAAGAGAGCTCGGCAATAATAACATCGTCCCGCACCTCCAGGTTTGGCAACATGTAGTCGTACTGGCTCTCGTCGTTCTCGTCGTCGTAGGCGTGGCTCTTGGCTTGCTCGTCCCACAGCGTGGTGTTACGAGCCACGACCGTGACTGCCCGCTGCCCAATGCGCGCTATACCGCGGATGTCGATCTCTACGCCAGAGCTGGTGAGGTAGTGGTGACGCGCTCCGGTGACAACGCGTTTCTTCTTCGAGGTGCCGGTGGGCTCGGGGTTTCCGCCATCGTCGTCTGTGCCGTCGTCCGCCTCGTCACCATCCTGCGCGGGCGTGCCGCTGCCCGGACCGATTATCTCATTGTCGCTATCGGTACAGTCCATCTGGCACGGTGCGATGTTTCCCGCATTGGAAAACTCGACGTTGAAGTCGCACGGTCCACCCTTGCAGAACGATGCTCGGTAGAAGGCATTGATGATACCGCCTTGCTCTGAACCGTCACTTTCAGCGCTGCTTCTACCTATGGATTTCGGGAGACTCACTGCTATTCTCGCCGGCCGGGACACAACGATTAATCCTGTCTGTAATGGTGCCTCTCGGGGAGCTACTGGCGAACGGATACTCGTCGCATTGGAAGCCGGCGGCGTGACCCTTCCTTACCGAACAGCGATTCCCGCCGGATTCGATGCAACCTGCCGCCTTACGACGGTTCCTCTTGTCAGTTGCGCTCGGATTATCGAACGTGAGCGCGCTGCCGATGTTCAGGCAGAGTGCCCCTGCAATTCTTCAGTCGAAGTGCCGGATGGATACTGCAGAGCGTGTCTGACCGTAGCACATATTGTGGCATACTTCGGGCATCTGGTCGCAGACGAAGATCATCAGGTCGGCTGGGTCTTGGCGACTGGCAATCGTGAAGTTCGTGGGCGATGCGGCTACAAGAGTCCCGGCTACGAAGAGCAATACGGCGAACTTCATGGTCGGTTCTGCTGGACTTGACGTCGATGTATCTGGCTAGTTCGGCGACGTGCTCTAGAGGTCCTCATATCGATGCGTATATATACTTCGCGCAGGTATTCGAGCCGTAATTGTTGGTGCGAGCCTGGACACATCCTCGTCATTCTAGCTCTGCCTCCTATGGCAAGAACAGGTTGTGTAACATCAACGGCACAACAGGCGCAGGCCCGCCGATGAGATTGTCGTCTGCGCCAATAGGTGTCAGTCTTTGGGGTGCGCCTCTGCTTGTGGAGTAGGAAGGGTTTGCGAGGACATCGCCTTGCTGAAAGGGCAGTTCGCGATTCCGTCATTTCAACAGATGTCTAGCAAAGTCCATGGAGAGGATCCCGAAGGCCAAAGATTTCCATGAGGTCGTGGCTAAATCGTGGAGCAACCGAACAGTTCCGTGACTGTGCGTCTGCGATCCGATGTCGTGGACGTGAACTCACGCCAGGTTGTGAGTTTGTGACAGCCGAGTTGACACTTGCCACTTACAATGACACTATAGGTTCAAATTCTTTTCTATTCACGTCGTTTCCTCATTGGAATCAAGAGCGGCCTCTGCGAACGTGGGTGTGTTGGGAATCTACTTTCATGAATCTGCCCAGAAACGGGGTCGACTCCCAATGTAATGAGCCAACGATGTTGTCAGTAGAGGTGTCATTGTTTCTGCTCTGTCAGTAAGCAAAGCAAGGACAATGATGTGGAGCAGGTAATGGCCAAGTTGCCGAACAGGCACTGCGCTCAGGCTCTGCCCACTCCGATCGGCCGCCCCTCTGACGTCGTAGCGTTCCATGCCGTGCAATGCTTGCACTTTTCAGGCTGGCCGAAGACTCTTGGCGCTGTGTTACCTGCTCGGGATCTTCAGTCTACTCTTGACCAGCACACGCCACCATGTCGATGCCAGCAGAACCAGACCTCTCGCTGCCGCCCTCTGTGCCTGGAGTAGAGCGCTACCAGCATACGCCCATGAACCTGAACCCGTCTGCGCTGTATACACTCATCGACCTATCGGACGACGAGTTGCAGAACCTGCAGCGTGTCTGCGAGGAGGAGTGTGAAGGAGACGCCTTGAGCGATGTCCTCCTTGCGCCTCAGTCTCGCTTTGTCGGCAGCGCACTGCGCGATGTCATCGAATACCACTTGACTTTGGGCGATGCAACCTACGACCCGGTGCACTTTATCGTGGCTGTCGAACGCGACTGGCGCTCCCGCGGCGTTCTGCTCGTAACCCTCGACGACGACGACTGCGTATGCAAACCAGACTCGTTCCGCATTCAGCCCAGCCTATCTGGAATAGTGCTGGTTAATATCAGGATCGGCAACGTCAGTTGGGAGGAGGAGAAGGAGGGTTACGCGATAGATGGCCAGGACGACGGCGGTGACGATGACGACAAACGTCAGGACGACCACGACGACGAAGGCGATGATGACGGTGACGACGGCGGCAGCAGTCCCGAAAGCCCCTCTGACGCGCCGCCTCTAGGCTACTACATCGGCCTCTACGTCCTCGAAAGCATCGATGCTGAAGCGCTCGTCCGCACTCTCGAACCGGGTGCGCGGTACAAACAGTCGGAAGACTACGTCGTTCGTCTGCAAGGCGTCATTCCCAGCAGCTCCGACGCTGTGGACCACGCAGCCTCTCTTCATCCCAGGCGCTGTCGCAAGAACCGATGGCTGCACAAGTCCCTCTTCCTCGTCGCGGACTGCAACCCACCAGAAGAACACGGTCTCGTCCTCGTCCATCTCGACTCGTCCGGGAAGCTCAAGACACAGCGCGTGCCCGCCGCAGCGTATGAAGGCACGCAGCAGTTCTTCTGCAACATTGCGAACGGCGTGCGCGCTTGGTCCGTCGACCACCCTCTATTCGCCGTCTTCCAGTACAACACTGCCCCTGGGCGCGAGCATGGCTTCGGCTGGAACCTTCTTGACTCCAAGGCGAGCAGCCGTGCGGCTGGCGATGAGTGTTTCTTCTATCCACCTGGAACGATCATGCGCAAAGGCGTCAAGCCGGAGCACGTACAGTGGTCGCTCGAGGAGGCCGTGCGCAAGTTCCCATGGGTCTGCCGTACGCGTCGATTCGACGACAACCTGGCGAGAAATTACTTCGTCTGCGTCGACAACGATGCGCCGGCTAAAGAAGGCGTACTGCTTGTTCGAGTTGATTGGGATTGCGATACGAGTCGGTCTGACGCAGAGCTCCTGGCTCTGGACTTTACGTCCACCTCCAAAACTCTACGTGTTCCGGCGAAGGATGCATTCCAGATCTTATCTGATGGTATCAAAGGCGATGTTTCGACGATGGATCCAGAAGCGACAGCGTTCTTCAAGTCTGGGGAAGTGTAAACCGTTACATAGCAACTCAACTAGATAGAGCATTGACAGCAGTTCCCTGCAGGATTCATACACTAGGCTAGGGTTTCGGACGATTTCTTGTGCAAGAGCGGGCTGCAAACAGATGAAAGGATAGAGTCGGAGTGCATACACTCTCTCTCGATGGGTACCCAGAACGTGATAACAGACGATCGCTAAACAGAGATCAAGCAAGCACCAAACACGCAGTGAGACCACAGCCGCCCTCAGTGCAATGAAAGGACCGCGGTGCAATGAAAGGACAAGGGCAGACCACGATGTGCGAGGAGCTGCTGACGTGTTCACCGCGATAAACTCGCTCCCGAGCTCATTCACGACACGATCGTGCTGCGTCAGGAGGCTCTCCGACGGCTAAAGTCTTCTGTACAGCACGCTGGAGGCATGAAGTGTGGCTAAGGGGAAGATAGGTTACGAGGATGGCCGGCGGAAGGCTGAACTTCGGCGCAATAGCAAGCCTCGGCGAACTGGAATAACGCGAGCAACGCTCAGCAAGTCGTAAGCCTTGCGTATGAGCGCCGGCCAGCATGCAGAACTACCGCTTTGGGCATTAAATCATCCAATCCGAGAACATTGTCCGCCGAGAATGAGGCGGTGATCGCGCATAGGACGGAAGTTTTGACGTCGTTGACACAGGCAACATTCGTCTGGAGAATACCTGAAAGTGTTGCCTACGAGGTATGCAAGCTTTTGCCCGCAAAGTGTTCGACTTGGGTTCCACTGCACAGACCGTGATGGATTCTGAGAAGATCGGCCTGTCATGTTCCTGTACGCAACACGTCAAAACGTCAGACTGCTTCCTCGCACGCACCAAATCGAGGAATGCGGGGAAATAGACTTTGCCCAAGGTTCTCGCGCAGCGCGGGTCCCTCGGTGCATCGTCGACGGGGAGCAAGTGCATGCCGGATGCCGTACAGGTCGCCGAGGAGCACAAGGTCGGATTTGGGCATCGCACTAAGGCACCGGCAATCGGCACGGAGAACGGCCTGGAACTGAGGCGTCGCGTATCGGTGCAGGACTGGAGGAAGCAGAGAGGTGGACACGACGAGCGAGAGGCTTTGAGATGGAAAGACGATATGGGGATATGAGATTTGAGATTGGTCTGTTTGGGCAGGATCGGCGAACCGCAGGCAATATATCTGACAGGGATGATTGTGTGAGAAATATTGGAGGAAGAACGGCCGCGGGTCGGGCGCGTCTGGAGGTTCGCTCTTCTGTCTGTGACTGCCACGACGCGTTCGAGTCCGTGTCCGAGTCGACTGCGTGCGTGCGCGCTGGTGCTGCCGAGTTGTTTTTCCGCGCTGGACCTCGGAATTGGACTTCACGTGCCGTCGAATTTCCCCCTTTTCTTTCTTGTGCCATACAGTGTAGATGGACGCTGCACCTCGTCCGCCGTTTCCGTCGACGAGCTCGCCGCCGGGCAGTGCGTCGCGGTCTGGGCAGCAGCAACAGCCGTCACCGCAGGCGAAGTCGCGCCGGCGCACCAGCTCGCTCGCTCTTGGCCTGCTCGGCGTGAAGAGGCAGGACTCGAACTCGCGCGAGAGCCCGACGTCGCACGCGCCAGTGCGTCCTCCGCGGGACCCCCGACGGAGCATGGTTGTGGAACGCTCGGCGCTGGCGCTGGCGCTGGAGGAGGACGAGCCACCGCTGCCCGCGCCGCTGCCGGCGACCAGTGCGAAGACGCGTCCGTCGACGCCGGGCGAGTCTGTGCGCGACGCCCTCCCAGGCCAACTTGTCGAGCCGCAACTCCGCCCACCGAGGCCGTCTGCCTCTTCCCGCGCACGGCTCATGACCAACAAAACCGGCGCGCGTAGGCCGCCAGCGAGCGTGCCGTATCCACGCAACTACGACCGCGACGTGCTCGACCAGTGCGTACTTCGCCCAACACTTGCCTATCGCAGCTTAGCCTGTTTATTTTTCTCCTTTCTGACAGCGACGTGTGGGAGAACGAGTTCTTCAAGGAACTCTGCGGCGGCGTCACCTGGCACGACTTCAAAACGCCTCCAGCTAAAGTGTGAGCACTATGAAATTCGACTCTGACGTCTCGCTGACACCCGCGAAACAGCCTCGACCTCGGTTGTGGTACGCACGCAAAGGCACCGAACTGCTCCCGCGCACATCTGATACGCGCTCTTAGGTACTGGCGCCTGGGTTATGAGCTGCGCGAAGGTCTGGAAGGTCCGTACGCTCACTCGTCGCGAGAATTCGTCGTACGCGAGCTCATGCGTGACATTGCAGAAAACCCATTTCGTTGGTGAGAAGCAATCGCACAACGCATGGCTCCCGGCGCGACACTGACCCGGCATATCTGCTCGTGCGACGTAGGCCTCGACATCGCTCCGCTGCAGCCAGACCTCGAGTTGCTCGGTTCAGATCTTGCTCCCCGCATCAAATGGGTGCACGCAAACTTGTGCGTGCTTCTTACATATCGTCGTGTTTCATAAACATACCCTGACGCTTAAATTCTCGCTTTCCCTGCAGCCTCGAGCGGCTCCCCTTCGACGACTGTACGTTCGACTTTGTGTACGTACAACTCGTCATAGCCGAGGGCGGGATAGTGTCGCTGACGGCTGTCACTTGCGCGACAGGCACATCCGTCGCATTGCACGTGGCGTGCCGGAGCCCCGGGTGAGTGACATGACGACTTGATTGACGGTGGCGCGCCGTGCTTCGCGGGCGCCAGGCGCTCGGTTATCTCAGATCTGAGGCTGAATGCTAATCAATACCTCTTTCGTTCTTCCCAAACACGCATCCATGCGTTGCGATTGTCACTGTCTAGTGGGACGACCTCTTCGAGGTGCGCAGATTAGATATCGTCCCCATCTGCTGCTGCGCGCGTCTGATGCATCTCGCCCAGGAAATCGCGCGCGTTATGAAGAAAGGAGGCGCATTCGAGGTACGGGCGAGCTTCTGCCGTGCTGTGCGCAAGTCGTTCTGATCGCGGTCTCCACTACTACCGTGCAGATCATTGAGGAGGATTTGAACTTCCCAGGCTCGACCGACTTCCCTACGCCGCATCCAGATGTGGGCAGCCCGATAGTTGCGGGTCCGTCGCGAGCTGCACGGCCAGGTACCGCGAGCTCTAGCAAACGCCTGAGTAACAGGTATGTATCTAGCTCAAGGATGTTTCAATGCGTCTGAGCCCAAGCCTAGCTCTATGGCTGCGGGAATTGGCAGCAACGCACACGGCAGACCACTCGTTAATCCACACGACCATTCGGAGCTGGAGCTCATATACACCGAAATGCATGCTGCGCGCTGGATCAATCTTGAAGTGCTATCACTCCTTAACAGCATGCTCGTGTTGCATTTCGTCGATGTCCGGTACGAGGCGCGCTCGTATTGGCTTCATGCCTTAACCTGACTTGGTCTAGATCTCATGCGCCGGTACACATCTCATTCCCACCAACGGACGGGAAGAAAGTGAACCACGTCGGAATAACCTCCAGCATGGATTCATCGTCGTCCGCCAGCGTCTCGCCCACGATCCCGAAGCAAGAGCTGACGAGACAGCGCTCTGGACGCATAGCGCCACCCAAGCCTGACGCTCCCACGACAGACATCGCGAGCGCTGTACCTCCAAGGCTCCGTGGCCAGTCAGTCTCGAAGGTCCCTCCCGTCCCTCCAGTCCCATCCGTCGTGCCGCAGGCTTCCACATCCGCGTCGCCTGTTCCGTCTGTCCACAACTCACCAACGGTCTCGCCAACTACGAGTCCGTCTTCGCAGAAACCATCGCCGAGGTTAGATATCCCTGTGTCGCCAGCGTCCAGCTCGACACCATCATCGCCATTCACGACACAACCGTGGGCACTCCCCAGCGGGAGCAAGCTCGTGCGCACTCACACTCTGCCCAATACGAACTGGAACTTTGACCCCGCGACTCTACCATTGCATCTCTCGCTACGCGTCTCGGAAGTACGAGCGTGCTTCGATGCAATGTGGGACTGGCTCATCGCAACGGGGCAAGGCACGGATGACCCTACGGGCGTCCGACCCCCGATGCATCCTAACGCGCACGGCTTGGACAATCTTGATCTACCGGGCACGAAGCGGTGGAATGAGCGACAGGCCGCCGCGGCGTTGTCCAGTCTTGGAGCGAGCGTCGTCGTTGGCGCATGGGCCGGTATTGCGACCCCATCGAGGGAGAGCACCGCGTCGTTGGGTCCATCAGTCATGCAGCAGCTCAGTATGGCGTCGAACGGGAGCGGTACATCGTCGTCGAGCGGTACGGGGAGCGGTGTGAGTGGTACAGCGGCCGCAGGGACAGTGGGACCGGCTGCTGTCGGTGCGGACGGTGTTCCCGTGCCCGGCGTGTACACGCCGCGCGGACAGCGGCGCTTGACGACACGCGCCGAGCTCGAGCGGCTCATGGACCGATTCGAGATGTGAGTTGCGTCGTGTATCGCTGGTGACTGGTACCATTGCTGACAGAGCTTCGCATCGTACTAGGGACATGCACGATCACATCGCGCTCTCCTGCACCTTGTCGAATAAGCTGAACTGGCAGGCTCCCCGCGATCATCCACCCTCTGCGGAACGCAAGGCGTTCCATGAGAGCGTCGCGTTGTGGGACGACTATCAGCAGCAGGTCCATGCGCGCCGGAACGCACAACCAGGCGAGGTGCAGTCGCATCAGGCGCCTGTTCCTCTCGACCCTTCTCCTCTCAAGCTAAGCCGTACGGTCCGCGCATTCGTTGCCTGGAAGGCGTCTTGAACATCCTCTCCTTTCCCTTCTCATCTCCATCCTTCCTCTCTCTGCACTTTTTATTGCCTGCAAAATCTCCCTCCCTCCCTCTGTCTCGCGCTGTGCAATGCATTTCCTCTGTTCCGTCGTCTGTGTTTGCTACTCACTCGCTCGCTCGCTCACCCACTTTTCCTGTCGTTCTTTGTTCCAGTATCGCATTCCACTGATCCTTCCACATCCACTGCTGCTCGTACCTGTACCTTCAAGTCTCAGTGACTCTCTTCCCGCCTCATCTGCTCTTCTCGCTCGTTCGCTTCCTGTCTTCGTGGCTGCCATTGGATGGAAATCGAATATTGAATTCGGATTGCATCAGCACAGTCCACCGACGTCGACAGGACTGCCGCAGTACTTTGTATTGAATCAAGCTGAGGGTACGATAGAGATACATCCTGCCTCTGCGGTATTTATACCTGGATGTAATACTGTAAGCTGCGCATGGTACGCTGCAGCTCCGTTATCTCCGCGTACGGGTTCGTTATTTTGAGGTACACTCTAAACGAGAGGTTCACGCATTATCGTCAAAGGAACGCGACTGGTGACTCGTTTTCCCTTGAGGACATGCTGGACCGGTAGATGACACAGAGAAGTGTCGGACTCAGGCTTCTACTAGTAGTACGGAAGCAAATGTCCGATATAACCGAGATGTCTCTTCGTGATGCCAAGCACATCTTAACTAGACTCGACTCGACTCGAGTCAAGTGTATACGCTCGGAGCCATAATCTGACTCAGTAGTGAGTCCCTGTGACTCAAGTACTTAACGGGTCCGTGTCGTTGTAGGTTGTGACCAGTAATCCATGCTGCCAGTGATGATACGCTTACGAGCTCTCTCGAGCTGTGACATATAAGCACGACGCCTCCGTGCGAGTCCCTTGCAGATTCGCACAACGATGACCGCCCTGCTAGGAAAGTTGCACTCCATTCTCGACCTTTCGTCCAACAAGCCGGACACTGCGCCTGGTCTTGCGTTTGGCGCCTTCTACCACAAGGACGGAAAGGACGAGTACACATATGCCAATGCCGGGACCGTTGCTCGGGGATCGGAGGAGAAGGTGCGAGTGAACTCTTCGCAGTAGCATATCCCTGAACTCTTCCCTCACTGGCAGATGACTCCCGAGACAAGCCTCCCTGTCTACTCATTGACAAAGCTGGTCACATCGATCGCGTGAGACGTGTGTGCAACGCATCCTCGTTATTTTCTCATCTTCCCGCAGTGCGTTCCAGCTTGTGGAGAGCGGCAAACTAGACCTCGATGTGGACGTTGGAACCGTTTTGTACGCGTACCACATTCCGCTTATATGACCCATTTCTTACACCACCTACCTAGCCCTGAGCTCGCCCTTGGTCGTCTAATGGTCGCGCAGGACGACGGAAGTACGCGACCGGCGCAAAAGCATATCACGCTTCGTATGCTGCTGTCGCACACTGCCGGCATGGGGTACAGTCTCCGCCTACTGCCTTGTAATTCTCACTTCCCCGACCTTGAAGGAGCCAAGTCTCAAGCAAGAAGCTTGCCGCGTGGTACGAGAAACAAGACGATGCCTATAAGGCGCGGCTTCCTTGGGATGTACCCAAGACATACTTCCAACTGCCGTTGATCGCCGAGGTCTGTAGGGTCTTGTACTTCACACTCGCTCAAGCCTTACTCTCGTATCTGTAGCCGGGCACCGAATTTTGCTATAGCATTGGTATGTAACGTGGCATGCTTGTGAACTTCTTTTCACATCGAACCAGGCCCGGATTGGGCGTCGCGGGCTGTATCGCGTGTGACTGGGACGCCTTTCGCGGAGTACGTCAAGAACAACATCGCCGATCCACTCGGAGTACGTCGACTCGGAGTCCGGCTCTCGTACCTTTAGTAGTACTGATGATGCATCTAGATCAGCTTCACCTTCCAGGAGGAGTTCCGGCACCCGTTCAATACGGTGCTTCCAGACGGTTCGGTAATCGCACTTCCGGGTAAGTACGTGTTTCTTTCTCCCCCGGCGACCTCTCATCTTTGGCTGACAACGTTCGCAGAAGTCGTCCCTGCCATCCATCAGGACAGGAGCGAGGCCTGGGGAGGTAACGGCGGCTTCACTTCCGTGAAATCATACCTAGAGATTCTTGCTACGTTGCTTCGCGGGGGCGTCTCAGTCTCCGGACAGCGTATTTTGAAGAACGAGACGGTCACCGAGCTTCTGAAGGATACGCTTACTCCGATGGGCATCCAAGCCCCTGATCGCATCGAGTCTTCCTGGCCTTTGGCCATTTACGATGGACCAGCCCATACGTAAGCACGGAATGGACTCGTCACGGCCCGTGCAGTCGCTGACTTCCGTTTCAGCTCAAAAAAGACCTGGGTACTTCACAACTGTGTACTGTACAGGAAGCCCTACTGACCGTCGCGCAGAGCTGCACAGGAGAGATCAACCTCGTTCGTCCACTCCTTCGATACTCCTGGCATTTATTGATCGCAACTCATAGGAACCCCTCCCGAATGGCCGTGTCGCTGGATGTACGGCGTGGGGAGGGTATGTGCCTTCAACCGGGAGATACAGTAGCGTCTTGAGTCTGATTATTTCCAGCGTCGCAGGCCATTACTGGGTGTATGTAACAACCCACCCGAGTATTTGCTCTTACCCCTGTTTTTGGCAGTATTCATCCGGAGACGAAGAGCGCATGCGTGTTCTTCAGCAACCTGCTCCCGTTCCTCCACCCCAAGTCCACGGAGCCCTTTATGACTTGCGAGCGCGAGGTTCTTTTAGCGGTTTTGCGTTCGGCGTAGAACGCGTCGAGGCGGACCTGATCAATAGTACAATTTTATTGCATCGCGAACCGACAAGCAGCACGCAAGCGCAATCGTCATGACGAACGGCGTTGAGTTCTCGTTGGTCGTTCAAGCAATTAGTCGGGACCGCATTTCTCGCACGTGCACTTGAATCGGTAACAGCGCTGCAACTCTGCCCTGCGAACGGCTTTGGAGTCCTTCCGCGTGAACTTGAGATAGCTCAACAAGACTTCCTCCCCCGCAGCTATGGGTCGGAGGGCAATCAACGAGCCCTGGAAGGTCTTACTAGAAGGAGGTCAATTCTGCAGTCCCGCAATAAAGAATTAGACGCACTAGTCCCAGATGAAACCGACATTCGGTTTGCAGCTGTGGTTCGCACGAGAGAGAAGCTGGAAGCATCCGCCGTACACCGTCTCGATTCCCGGAAAGCATACGTCGAACATGTTTGTGTTCACGATGCCCCAGCGACTACCCAGGCCGTCGTTATCAGAAGCGCGACAATTGGAAAGCTGGTCGAGCGCGGCTAGCGTTAGCGGCGGCATAGCTCGAGTTATGAGCGCGTCGAACTGCTGCGCGACGTCTGGTCTGAAAGCCTGTGCCACAATAATGAGCGGCGGCTCTCTGAAGAGGTGTTCTCCTTCGACGATGGCGCGAGAAGCAATTAGACCTTTGCCGCGGTTGGGTATATCCGAGATAAAGACAGGAATGGACGAGAAGTGCGGTTCGATGAAAAGCGGCATTCTGTAGACCGGGTGCGCGCGGAGGAACTGTCGTGTTTGCGGATCGCAGAACACAATGGCTGAGGCACCGTCGGGGAGCCCAAAGCCTATGAGGCACGTGTCTGCGGGATTCATGATTTCTTTGCTGGATCGGCGTACGCGTCGAGCGCTGTACTCCTCTCGAGCCGCGTCGTCGATGGCTTGCGGCATCACGAAGTTCTTGAGCTCCTTTTCGTCGAGAACAAATTTCGCTGATGGAGAATGGTCCCAGATATTATCGCCAGAGGGGTAGACGATATCTGAGGCTCGAAGGCGCCCGACGCGCTGTTTCGCTGTAGCCGTCGCGGGTTTCGCAGGTTTCGCGGGTTTCACAGCGCTTCGTCAATCCATCAATGGCGTACGGAGTACCGGAGAGTATCATGTAGGTACCTGGCAGTCGAGATGGCGGGCTGAACAGGCGTAGGCGACCCTTCGAACGACGACAACATCTCCATGAAGGCTTTCTCGAGAGCTGCGAGGTCGGACGGAGACATCTGATCCTGCGCACCGGCCGCAGACTGCTTGGAACTGTCCATCGTGGGCGCGAGACCTGGGCGAGGAACGCAGTGAACGGGAAGCGACAAAGAGACGAAAGCCACCGGACGACACGAGGCTTCCATTCTCCCTGCTTGTCAGGTGCCACCCAGATCTGCGTCCAATCTTCGGCTGTCAAACCTTGTGAATGTCCGCGTTTGGACGAGTACAGGGCTCCTCCATCCAGTCATGTTGTCGGCGAAATTCTTCAGGGCGTACCTAGCAGAGTAAGGCAAACCTCGACATACGTAGGAAGTCCTTACCAAGTCCAAGTCTGACTAGGATCTGCAGCGGAGGACGCACGGAATGGGCGACCTAGGGTCTCCTGCTTGCGAAGTTGCTTGCAGAGTTACCCCAGTAACCACACTGCGGTCACGGAGGGCCAGGACAACCCCTAGGGATCATCCGCGGTCGCCGGGCGTCCTGAATATCCGGCGCAACGGTGGTCTTGGTCAAGAACAAGCTGACTGACGCGAACGAAAGCGGCCAGCGCATCCATCGCCGTAGCACATCTTGATGCAACTCGCGGGCGGCACTGTTGCCAGCGCCGGCGTTCGACCTTCCAAGCGGCATCGTGTAATGAGCGACTTGCGCTCGACATTAATCTGAGCGGTTCTGGAAGAGAGCCTGCCACGGGCAGAGGCCTCTGGAGCGACGAAGGAACAGCTCTGTGGGGAAAGACCGGCAAAGTGGCGCTGCAGCGCGATCAGGCGACTCGCTCTTGGCATCCCTCCTCCACCAGCATGATCCCATCTCATTTTTGCACCCGGCCTCTTCCCGGAGCCCTTTATATGAACATGTTCTCGCCGTACGCACCGGCAGGAGCTCTTTCCCCGCCTCCACGTTCTCGTCGCGTCGCGCCCTTCGCCGCCTCGCCGGTCATTTACCCACACGGTCGATATGGTGCGCCTCTCCCCTCCGTCCACGGCGGCTCCCACTGACGTGAGAGCGTCGTGCCAGTTTGCCCTCACGCTCTTTACGCTGCTCGCCAGCCCGCTCTTTGCTAGTGCGGCCCCGACCGACGCGAACGTCGCCCTCGCTCGCAAATACGCTCCTCAATTCAAGTTCCAGTACGCTCCCTTTGCTCTTGCGTTGCACTGGGTACTCATAGCACTCGTCTCCGTCTACAGCAAGGATGAGAAGTACTTTGGCTCCTCTGTCGAGTACTTCCTCAACGGACCCATCACCGTACGTGCGATCGAAAACGTGGATGATTGCCCTGTGTTGACGTTGAGGCGATCATGGGCATGCAGGTCCAAGATGGCAACGGCGCTACCGTCTCTTCCGGAGGCTTGACCACCACCACTCTCGATGACTTCCCTGACCAAGGCAACGGTCTCTACATGTCTACCTCGACCTCGAAAGAGGCGAAGGCCGGCTTCCTCGCTGGCCAGGACCCGTCGAAGACCCAGGACGCCAAGGTGTACACTTTCATTGCGCCGAAAGCCAACGGCGTCGTCGATCTGTACTACTGGCTCTTTACGCCGTATAACCTCGCGAAAGACGTTCGTGAGTGGCTTTTCCATCCATCAAGAGGTCGTGCATGCAGCTGATCGCTGTTCCACACAGCGCTTCTTGGCGAGGTTGGAAATCGTAAGCAGTTCACGCGAAGTTGACATTTTCCCATCTGACGCACTGTTCTAGACATCGGTGATTGGGAGCGCCTCTCCGTCCGTACTGTAAACGGCACCGCGACCCAGGTGGACTACCACGCGCACAGTGACACTGGTGCTGGAACGATACCATGGGCGAACGTCGTCAAGTTCGACAATGACCAGCGCCCGGTGGGCTACGTCGCTTCCGGCTCGCATGGCTTCTGGGCCAAACCGGGAACGTTCACATATGTCAACGCTGTCATCTTCAAGCTCCAGGACGTGACGAGCGACGATGGCGTCGCCTGGGACACCCGCGACAGCCTCGTCACCATCAACTACCCCGACACTTACACCGGCGATCTCGAGTGGCTCAACTATAGGGGCACATGGGGCAACAAGGGCACCGACAAGTGCTGGTGGCACTTCATCTACAAGGATGTACGTTGGCTTGTTCGTTATCATATGTGACGAGTATCTAACAGTACGCGAAGTGCGAGCTTGTGACGGGCCCCACTGGACCGCTGCGCGGCGACGTCCTCGGCGCAGCGTTCGCGAAGGGCAAGACCAACTTGAGCACGATGGTCAACAGCGCGTTCTCGGTACGTCTTACATTTCTTCTCCTGTTCCGCAACAGATGGAGACTAAGACTCCTTGCTCAGCACACCCTCGCGACGGTTCGCAACTCGCACAGCTCGTCGTTCACGTTCCACGCCGAGACCGCAGAGCCGTACGTTGCCGTCAAGCAGGTCTGCTCCGCCGGCGACGGAAACGTCGAGCACAAGGTGACCAACATCGACGTCAGCGCGGACGGCAAGAGCGCGTCAGTTGTTGAGGCTGAGACCGTAACGCGCTACGGCTCCGTCCTCGCGAACGGCTCGAAGTTCACCGTCTCTGTCGGATCGTGCCCGGAAGGCACCTCCGTCGCGAGCTACACCATCGGCGCATGCAGCTCCGGCGCGGTGTACAGCTGCAACTGGGCAAGCGAGACGCGCGCGATCCGCGCTTTCTCGAGCGACCCGAGCGTGCAGGACGCTCAGGCCGTCCGCGCGGTCACCGTCGACGACCTTGACGTCTGGCAACTCTAAGTGCGCACGCACATGACGTTACGAAACGGAGTATACCTCTTTACTTCATTTCTCACACCGTCCTTCGGGGCTTTTCTTTTCTTTTTTCATCTTCTTCATCAACCCGTTGGACATTGTTCATTTCTTCTTCTTATTCTCGCCTGTTGCTTTGGGGATTTTGTTTTTACTGCCCACTACTTTTTTATTTCACCTTCTATTTGTGTGGTAGTCTCTTATTAATCTATCATTATACGCGATCGGGGGGTTGAGTCGTTAAGCTTTAAGCGTGGCCAGGGTGACTGCCTACATGAGGTGAGTCTACACGCGTAGCGAGTTAACGCGCCTTAGGCTACATATGCGAAGGTCGGAGAATAATAGGAAACGCAGACTGATCACCTCAGAAACAGTGAGTTATGTCGAGGCGATCTCTGCTGGCTCGACCGCTGGAGAAGGCGGGGCGACGCCTAACTTCTCCGTGACGATCTTCTCCGCGGATACTCGCCCAATTTGGCATACTGACTGCCATATTAGCCGAACGTTCGGCGCTCGTGTCGCGTCGCTCGACGTACCTTGTCTTTTTACCACCACTGCACACCATGGCCGTGCGCGCGACCGGACTTGCCGCCAATTACCCCGCCACGGTCGTCGCGGATGCGTTCTCGAACCTGAAAGTATCCGACGATGTCGATTCTCCCGAAAGGTGCACATCGTTTACATCGTCGACTCCGTCTTACTGATGCGCTTTTCCTGGCCATAGCTCCGCGCAACAGAACACTGTGACTAAGAAGACTACCGCCAGCAAAAACAAGAAGAAGGCACTCGCAATGAAGCGGCTGGGAGGCGCGGACGACATCCGAGTCGTCTTTGCGTCGGCATCCAACATCGACCACTCCGTTGCGAAACCCTTCCTGTTCAACGTTCAGTCCGTACTGGAGAGCGTCAACACCTACAACAGCGGTCCCCCGCCTTTGGACGAACTGCCACAGGGCGTCGACTCGGAAACATACGGCGAGAGCGTCGGCCTCCCGTATCAGCCACAGCTCGCCAAAGCCCAATCCCGGGGTGGAGATGTCGACGACGCACAGAATATGCTCTCACATCACGCAAGGGAGCCCGTAGTACATTTACGTGAGGCTACACGCGTAGTAACTGAAAGCGCGTTGATACCTCATCTGGTTATGACCACATGCGCGGAAAGCAGAGAATAATAGAAAAGAAGTTAAACACAGACAGAACACCTCAGAAGCAGTGAATTATGTAGAGGCGGTCTCTGCTGGCTCGGCGGCCGGAGGCTCCGCTGGAGGAGGATGAGGCGCGGTAGCACCTAACTTCTCTGCGACGATCTTCTCTGCCGTCGCCCACAACTCTTTGCGCAGCGTCTCATCCGTCATGAGTCCCACCCACTTTTCCCGGACGACCTTTGAGCCCTTCCGAACCACATACGCGTCGTGAAACTTCTCCGCAACCTCGGGCGCTGTGGCGCCCCAAATCGTGCTTGTCGCAGCTTTCTCCGGGGCAGCGGCAGTGAGGTAGAGGATTGAGTCTGCGAGCTTGGCAATGGGACCCGGGAGCGTGCTGGAGATCCTGTCCCGCGCTCCTTCTACGTATGGGAGCGTGAGTCAGGTCGTCCTGCAATGAGGAGAAACAGGCGTACCAGAATAAATGGCACCAGGATTGCAGCTTATGCACGTGATCTTGACTCCTTCTGCTGTGAAGCGTGCGGCAAGCTCTCTCATCCAGAGGAGCTCAGCAAGTTTCGAAACGCCTACGAAGCGGAGATTAATTAGGCGCAGTGAGAAAGAAGAAGTGGCTACGACGTACCATATCGTTTCATCTGCGCGGCGAACCCATCCCCTCCTTGGTTGTCGTTAAAATGATCCAGAGTGTCGAAGCGCCGACTCTTGATGTACTTGTAGGTGTCAGACCCCACCTGAGACATTCATTAGCAAGAGGAACACGTGCATGAGCGATCACCATTTACAGTGACGATGCGGACATCCGATCCCGGTATCGACGCGGTGCGTTTAAGGAGGGGCAGAAGCGTTTGGATGAGGATGAAGTGACCAAAGAATCTGCAGCACCGTCAGTATTCGAGTTCTCGAGCTTTAGATGAGGCGCACGTTGTGTTCAACGTATCCACGATGCCGTCCGAAGACAATTCAAATTTCTTTGCAAGTCTGCAGATCGCGTGTCAACGTCATGCGCGCCACCGGACAGCGAGCGTACAGTGCAGCGTTATTGACTGTCAGGGGCGGTCAGCTTCCCAGATGAATAGTTACAGAACGTTGCTGCGGCGCACCGACGATATCAAGCCGGCCATCCTCGCCCGCAAGTCGCAAAACCTCCTCAGCGCCGTCCTTGGCGCCCTTCATCGTCGCGAGGTCGATCTTGACGAAGGTCGCCTGGTCAGGGAACTCGGAGGCGACCTTACGCCCGACATCCTCCTTTCGACCCGTGACATAGACCTTGGCACCGCGCTGGGCGAGTGCGCGGTAGATACGCAGACCGAGCCCGGATGTACCACCCGTAACGAGGACGACTTTGCCTTCAAGCGACTATACGCGAATTCAGTTCCTTGTGGCCTGCAGAAGCGCGAGACTTGTGCGCACCTTGTCTTGGGTGCTGGTCGACATGTTGGTTCAAAATCCAGCCTCAATCCCGGCTAATATCCGCAGTCGGGAGCAGTCACCCCGGGTCACGGCGCCGGGTCGGGGAACGGGTTGTCCGAAACTGGACATCCCTTCGAGATGAGGACTGGCGCTTAATTTGAAATGACAGTTTCCCAGGACAGGACGAGACGCGTTGCGGAGTTGGGACACGCGATAGGCGCGCGTCTCGGGATCATGATCGAGAGGCACGGACATGCGGTGGCATCTCCGTAGGGCTCTGTGGCGAAGTAAGTGTTACTAACCCCGTTTATAAACATTTGTTAATAACACGTTTGTAACACGCCTCTCAGAGCGGGACGAGTGTTTGAAACCGGAGGTATATAATGCATCCGAAGAGCGGTGGCCAAGCCGACTCGTTCCTCGCGCTTCTTGGTCGACTTCTTCGTGTGTGAGCTACTCTGTGCGTCCGTTGGTTTACTCTCCCTCGCGTTGCCGGCAGTTCCGCGATTTGGCGGCACACATCCAGTCTAAGGTTCTCCCTCCGTCGCCGTCCTCGCGTCCCTCCCCGGTGTCTCCTCCCGGCTCTCGCTCCTGCTCGAGTAGCTCCCGTCTTGTGAGTGGTTTTACTATTGTTACTGCCGTAGTATTGTGCAATACAAGTGTTACTCTTACTATTGTCACTGCCGTCGTATTGTAATACAAGTGTTACTAACCCTGTTTATAACCGTGTGTTTATAACAGAATGTGTTTATAACGTGTTATAAATGGCTCGGGGAATTTGCCACAGAGCCCTACATCTCCGCATCTTGGATCTCGACCACCATGTCCACGAGCTCGACCTGGTCTCCATCGTCCTGGAGAGATCGCACAGTGGCCCAGGTGCGCGCCATCCGTCCACGTCTGCCCGTCACTCATCTTGTTTCAGGCCGTAAAATACGAGGACCCCGCAAAGCTGCAGTCGTATGCATGAGTCATATGCGCGCCAGCGACCCCTTATTCACGCGTCGACAGCGTCCTGGGCAAGATCACCAAGCTACCGCCGCTGGTCACGCCGTCAGAAGTGCATCCCCTCGCCGCTGCTGCTATCGATCCAGCTGACACGTCGTTCACCAGATCGAGCGCTTGCGGCACCAGCTCGCACTTGTACAGCAGAACAAAGCATTTCTCTTACATGCAGGCGACTGCGCAGAGTCCTTCGACGCGTGCACGCATGTACGCAGCTATGAACAGTGGTACTCAGTGCACTGCTGAGTCTTGCGCAGGAAAACATCACCGCCAAGCTCGGCCTCATCCTCTCTTTCTCTCTCATCCTCATCTGGGGAGCCCGTATGCCTGTCGTACGCATAGGGCGCATAGCGGGCCAGTACGCGAAGCCGCGGAGCAGCGGGACTGAGAAGATTGGAGACCGCGAGGTACCCAGCTTCAGGTGCGGCTCGCTTTGACGATGTGCGAGACGCGTTTGTTCATCGATCTTCCAGAGGCGACAACGTGAATGGGTAGGTGCTTGGTCGCCGTATTCAATCGCCTGCTCATGCCCGTGAAGATTCGATCCAGACGACCGCAAGCCCGACCCCGAGCGGTTGCTTAGGTGAGCGACGTTGTTGCACGATCCTACGAGTAGGGCCGCTCATTATGTCTCCATAGCGCGTACTTTCACTCTACGACGACCTTGAACTGTCTGCGCGGTCTCCTCGCGTCTGGATTCGCGTCGCTCAACCATCCACGCGACTGGTCCCTGTCGCACGTGCGCTCGCCCATCCTCCGGTTCGTCACTGTCCTACACGTGATACACTGCTCATTACTCGCACAGTAAGGAGTTCGAGCGCATATCGGAGAGCATCTCGGATGCCATGGACTTCAGCCGCACGATCGGGGCGGACGGTGGTCCCAGCTTCGAGCTCGGCGGGACCCATACCGTGCAAGGCGAAGTCGACTTCTACACAAGTCACGAAGGTCTCCTCCTCGACTACGAAGAATCGCTCACGCGTCATCTTCCTGTTCCTCCGGCCCTGCGCAAGACGAGCGACGAGAAAGCGTGGTACAACACGTCCGCGCACTTCGTCTGGATCGGCGACCGTACGCGTCAACTTGACGGTGCGCACGTCGAGTACTTCCGCGGCATCCGGAACCCTATCGGTATCAAGGTCGGGCCATCGATGCAGCCCGACGAGCTCGTGCGGCTCCTCGACGTCGTGAACCCGGACAAGGTGCCCGGACGTGTAACGCTCATCACGCGCTACGGCGCGGAAAAAATCGCGCAGTTCCTCGCGGGGCACATCGCAGTCGTGCAGAAGGCCGCGCATCCCGTCGTGTGGGTGTGCGACCCGATGCATGGCAACACGCTTACGACCTCCGCGGGCGTCAAGACGCGGCACTTCCGCACAATCGTCAGCGAGCTCGTCGCGTGCTTGCGCATCCACTCGGAATGCGGTTCTCGCTTGGGTGGAGTCTCGCTCGAGTTCACCGGCGAGATCAACGACGAGGGATTCAGCGTTACGGAGTGCCTTGGTGGAAGTATGGAGCTCAACGAGCAGGAGCTTGGGTTGCGCTACCAATCCTTCTGCGATCCACGATTGAACTTTGAGCAGAGCCTCGGTACGTCCTCGCTCAACTCTTGCAGCATCTGTCTAATGCAAGAGTATAGATGTTGCGTTCGTCATCTCAGAATTCTTCAAAAGTCAACGGCAGGGTAAGGGCAACCTGGATGCTGCGAACGTCCTCTTGTCCGAGCTCGGCAAGAGAGCTTGAGCGCACAGCACACTCTCGCTGTTCATTACTGGGATCTACACGCGAGGCCTCAACCCTCGACATTTGCGAATATAAAGCACAATGCGGTTATCAACACCAGTACCGTTATCCTTCTATTTCTAGTACAAGTAAAGCAAAGCGAAAGCACGAACATCCAGAGAGTACAAAGATTGAGATACCGCTTTACGACAGATCGAAGCCTGCATTGGACGAGATGGCCTGCAACAGTTTTTGCCGAAGGATGTGCTCGCTCTTGTACCGGGGCAGCTTCAGCAGGTTCACGCATGTGCTGGCGGTCGGGAGGCGCAATTCGTCGTTGCCAGCATCTCGGATTGAGAATAGCGGCACGAGCTCCTTGAAGCCACTGTCAAGGCCGTCAACGTCTGGTCAACAGAGCAGTATGTTGGAACTTACAGTAGCGGAGGCCGACTGCAGCTGGTGACGAAGCGGAGAAGCTGCCGTCTTTGCGATGCGTCAAAGGACTTGACGACTTTCCAGAACGCAGTGATCGTCTCTTCGTTGTCGTCGTACACTCCGCCGTAGTTGGTGTGTTGCCGCAGGTCGTCTACGTCGACCTCGGCGTTCACGCCCGCAACGAGAATCTGCAGCTCCTGCTGGTTGAACATCCGTAGCCACTTCTGGTCGATAATCTCGGACAGGCCCTCGAAGAACGCCACCGACTGCTTGCGAATTTGACGCGTGAGTCGATGGTGGCAGACGAGATGGATGTACTGTAGACGATTCTCGCGCGTCACCGGGATGTTCACGCCGTTGGGGATGAGGTTGATCGTTCGCGTCACGCCCAGGTCTAGGTGTAGGCTGTTAGACACGACAGAACGGACGGGGAAGCAGCGCACCATCCTCATTGACGGAGAAGTTCAACGAAAGATCCTCCGGGTTCCCTTGGTAGTGCTTGAGGAATATGAGGCCGTTGTACAGCTCGCGATCGAGCGACGCTAGGTCGTCCAGGAAGCTCTGCTTCTCCAGCCACTTCGCGAGGAAGAAGGACGCGAAAGCGACTTCGACGAGGATGCCTTGGTACAATGCCTTGCCCAGTATGCGACCGATGAAGCGATACCAGTTCAGGTGGTGCGCTGGCGACGGTGCATTAGCCCTCTGTAACGCATGCAAAAGAAAATCTGGATGGCTCACGTTCTGTTGCATAGGAGGTGGAGCTTGGGTACAACTCATGCTGTGACGTTGTCATCCACAGTCCACGATCAGCGTTGAACACCTCTTTCGACAGACTACACCAACGTTCAGACTGCGTCAGCACATATTTGGACAGGCTATGATTGACTCACGCAGTCAAAAACTCTTTGAACACTCCACCACCGTCGATGCCCGCCTCTTCCCTTCCAAACTGATCCACAAACGTGATGCTAAGCGTGCCTTTCAACGCCGGTCCGAGGTCGTTGAGCTGGTCGAAACCGTCTTCGGCGATGCGGTCGCGGCGGATGACGGTCTTGTGGCGCCTGTGCGACATGCCATGCGGGTCGATGCCAAGACGCATCATGTCGTTGCGCACAAAGTGGCGGAAGATAGCGACACGGATTTCGAAAGGGAGCGCAAAGGGGATGTTGTGCAAAACGCCGAGCCTTGGAGAGACGAAGGCGATCTGGCGTTTAGAGAGCGCGCCGGTGTATTGCCGTTGGGTCTCGTCGTCCGGTGCTGTGAGCTGGATGTCCTCGAGTCTGCAACGATCGAGTCAGCTGTGAAGATGTGCAGGGAGAAGGAGACGTACACAGCAGCCTCGATGAAGGATGTTACGTCGATTTGCGATGTAAGCAGCCAGTAGTCAGGCGGCATGAACGGTCGTCGTGAGCTGCAGAGACAATCAGCGATGACTCGTGCTTTCGAACTCTATACGTACTCTCTTGCATGGATGCTCTGCAAGAAATGCGTCGCATCTGCTCGCACGCCCTCCCAGCGCATGGACAAGCCAGGTACTAATCCATCCTTAACTCCAGCTTGATCCTCGTGCCAATACAAAACGAACGCGACATTGAGCGCCTTCTTCGTCAGGGCGGAGACCTCATCGAGCGTCAACGGGTTCCTCGGAGCGTTCGGCGTCGCGAGAGTGACGAAAAACTCCTCGTCGCCCATCGTGAGGAGCATCTGGGCGTAGATCTGTAACAAGAAGAGGAACGATGGCCAGTGGGGCGCGTGTGCGGGGTCCGTGAGCAGTCGCGGGTCTGGCTCAAGCCCGATCGGGCTCCCGCGCACCCAGTCGCGCCAGAGGCCTTTGACGAGCGGCGCCCCGCCCTGTGCGACGGCTGCTCCAAGGATCCGGCTGCGAGATGCAGGCCATAGTGCACATGCGTTTGCTAGAAGGCCGTGCACGACGGATACACCATTGCTTGCGAGCTTCAGCAGCGCAGAAAGGTGCGCGGGGCCGACGAGCCCGTTCACGCGCGCGCTGGTCTTGTTGTCGAGGAGCCGCAGCAAAGTGCCACCAACTTCGGCAGGCGCGGTGTACTCGTCATCAGAGTCGACGTCTCCGGACGAAGTGGGTTTGGACGCCGTCGGAGGCTCGAGTGAGGCTGCTGGAAGAGAGGCGACGAGCAGGTTCAGCAGACTAAGGTATGCCGCAAGTGTTGCCGGTGAGCGCGAAGGATAAGTCGAAGCCGGAACGAACGTCGCGAGGTTGGCGAGCAGGTGCACGCGGGCGAGTGGCTCGAGCGAGTTTACGAGAGCCACGGCGTCGACGGACTCGAGTGAAGTAAGTGGTAGAGACGCAGAGAATGTGCCGAGGGACGCGATGGGGATCCGATTGGGGAGCAGCGGTAGGGTCATGACGTTCTGCAAGTACTGGGACTGCAGCGTGGCATATTCCTGCGATCCAGGCGCATATGACGAGAACGGGCGCGTGGAAAGCAATGCAAGGGGACCAAGAGATGGAGACTTGCGCGTCGGGGGCTGCGTAATTCAGCATAATGTTCAGTTTGAATAGGACGACGGTACGCACTATTCGCGTGAATGCGGCGGCAATGAGCGCGACGAACGCGCGTGCACACATATAATCCGTGACCGACTTGGACACCGTTTGACCGACATCGGGGAGCAGCTTCTGCATCTCTGGGGCCGACAGCAGGACGTTGAGTACGGGGAAGTGCGCCGCGGAGTGCTGCGACCTAGACATCGGGATGACTGATCAGACGCGTCACAAGAGATTCGATACGACGCACTCTGGTGCTCTAGAAACGGACTGTACGAGCATCATGGACACTCGTCTAACCAGCACGAGCCAGCTGTCGCGCTGAGGGCCCGCGAACGGCTGGATAAGCAAAGCTGCCGTGACCGCTATCAGTCGCCACATCTAGCACGCGACGGCACACGGGCTCACCGAAGTTATCCTGGCTCATGACAGTAGACCATTTGGCGAGTCGTTCGTCGCTGACGCCGCCAAAGACGAGACAGCGCGTCCAGTGCACGCTGTCTGCGTGGCTGCCAGCGTCGAATGCAGCCTGGAGATCGCGCCGCACGATAGCCCGGGCGCTCGTTGCGCGCCACCAGGTCTGGAGCATAATCGCGCTGTCGAGCTGGCGTTTGGCACTCTGGCGCTCCTCGCGGCGCGCCTTGGCCTGGTCGAGAATTGCGGTGTGCGACGCAGCTGACGAGACACCGCCCAGGTTCATGCGCTTGCGACCTTCATTGCCAAATCCAAACATATTCGTTGGACGAGAATGTTGATGTGGGTGTGGGTGTGGTCTATGGGAAAGGTTGCGGAGAACGCGCAAGCCAAATGTCGCGTCAAATGGCAAGTGCGCGCAAGCTCCGTCAAATGACTTCCGGCTTATGTAACAACTGACACTCGAAATTTCTCAAATATACTGGTACTTATGGACGAGTGTACTTTTGCATGCGCCTGCAGGATACAGCCTCACCTCGCGGAAGCAGACTCATGGGGGCTTATAGTACTCGCGATATGGATATTATCATATTGTAAAGCAGTAGCCACCGCCATGTGCCCAACGAGTGCCCAACGTCTCTGAAGCTACGAGCCTGTCGCAATAGCTAGCAGGTCCTGGCGTAGCGCGTAAGCGTAAGGAGAGGGGAGAGGAAGTGCCGTGTCAAGGGGAGCTGTCAGGCGGTGTGTATCTTCCGGGCTGCATGCAGCATCGCCCCGCGACTTCTCCGCGCCTGCCGCTAGGTTGCCTCTTATTAAAAGCGTATCAGGGACTGGGGGGTTATGCTTCAACAGTATACAGCTGTTCGTGAATCGCAGCCATGAGCTTGCTGCTTGCTTCACTCGCACATCTTATGCTCCGTACGTACGGTCTTCATGTCGAAGAACTGCCTTTGCGTCAGCGTCAAATCAAGAGCTGGGGAGGTGCTCTCACGATGGTGAGTTTAATGGCAATGTATACGCTGCGATGACTCTCATGACCATGACCTATCGCACACTAGAATATTGGCCTCATAGGGTCAGTTATTCCCTTCGCACACGTCACCACTTACATGCCACATATGTCGCGCTCCCACTCACTGCATCACAGTCACTGCCTATCATATGGGGATAGTCACATACCTGTCGAAAGCGGTCTCGTTACATCCGCGCAGATAGCAGCAACGTTCGGCATACTGAGCGCTGTGATCTTCCTCTGGGAGGCGGAGAGGATGAGCGGAGACGAATACAATGTACGCGCTGTGTGATAGACATACCGGATGCTCATTTACAAGATGACGATAGGTGCGACCACATCTTCATCCGATCTCGTGTTGGATCCAGGGATCGCTTCCAACATGGTGTTGCGAGTTCGCCGGTGCCGCCGCTATCCTGATAGCCGCAGGCCTGAAACATACCGAGATCCCCATCGGGACGACAGTTCTCCTGGTCGCGTTACTCCGCTGGCTCTGCTGGGGAAAGATTGTTGCGGCGGCGAAGTGGACCGGCGCTTGGATCGTGCGGCGAGCGCGCCGCCTTCGTCAAATAATCGTGCGAGTCTACGGTGTAGTACATGTAGCACAGGTGGCTTGAGAGCGGCAAGCTGTCTGTATAAGGAGGAGGTGTCGTCCGTCTGAGTTCAGTCCTTGTGCTCCATGAGCCGATCGTCGCTGTCGCCGTTGTCTCCACTGTCTGTTGTGCTCTCGTCACAGTGGCACCTGCCAGTGTGTTACAGGATACGCAAATTGTTGTACAGATTGTAAATCTCGTACACTGCATGGCTATGCCGTTGAGTCCGTAAGAATCCCGGGCGGAGTCCGCGGAGCGCGCGGAGCGACAGTACTTAGGATGCCACCGCCGCGGAAAAACATCCGCCGCGCCCACCGCTGCAACGGATTTGATTGCAACTGTGCTGCATATGCTGGCATCCTTCATCATCAAATTTCTTGGAGCTGGTCGACTTCAGATTCGGCAAGACCCACTTTTGCCCAAGCACCAGAGGAAGGCTTGGACAAATGCTCTCGTTACGGTGCGTTGCCGGACAAGTTTGGTCCCGCTTGCCAGTGCATACGTCTTCTGACACGCGTTCCTACTCAGAATATAAGTCTCATCGGGTACGCTTCGCTGGCACTGCAGCTGAATATGCGCTGTAACCCTTGGTGCCAGTACTTGCCTTGCGCTTGGTGGAAGTCGTGCAGACGTCAAAGGCTTGGTGACATTTGCACAGATATCTGCTACCTTCGGTATCGCAAGCGCTGCATACTTTCTACGGGAATTGGAGACCCTCAGTAGCGAGGAATACCACGTGTGTTTACCCATCGTTGCGTATCATTCCAGCACTTACCTGCGAGATTTTCTGTCACAGGAACGCGCAGAACGCTATCCAATATCACATTGGATCCAAGGTTCGCTCCCTACGTGGTGCTGCGAGTTGGCCTGCGCCTCGATCCTCATCGCCGCTGGCCTCAACCGTGCTATCGTCCTCATCGTGACAGCGGTCCTCATCATCATCTTGCTCATCTGGACCAACTGGGGCAAGATGGTGACGTTTGAGACGCGTACTGGCGCTTGGTTAGGCGTACGAGCAGAAATCCTGCATCAGATGGTTGTGCACGCCTGCGGCGTGGACGTTGTGGAGGTAGCGTAATGTTCCTCGATCAGACTGGCGTTGTCGTCGGTCCGAATTTCCCCTTGTGTAAAGTGTTCGTCATTGTTGTCGCTGTTGTCGTCGCCGTCCCGCCCGTTGTCATCGCTCTGTGTTGTGCTCCGACAGGATCTGGATCGGTAAATACGTTAGAATACCTGAGTATATATCCTCCTGCAGTTGGTGTGTGCGCGCGAGGTTCTGCTAAAGTGTGCTAGCGCGACGGGCGTGGAAGCAAGAGGCAAAGGGCGAGCGCGTGCAAACTCCGCTTTAATTCCCTTTCTTTCCTCATCCAGACAGCATTTCAACCTTCGACGGACCTCGGATGCACTTGAGCCTTTCCATTGACGCGCCCTTGGCTGGAAATAGGGCACTGTCGACTTTGAGGGTCGTCTGACGGATATTCTCGGCCATCGTTCGCCACCTTCAAGTTAGCCATCGCAATTTCGGGGTCACCGATCCTGTCGCATCATAATCGCGCAGAGTCTCCTTATCTTGGTCACTCGTGCAGAGGTAGTACTTTGTCAGCGCTGACTAAGTCTTATACCGCCTGCTGGTCCACCGACTCGACATCTGCGCGCCTTCTTCATGTTCTTCCCCGTTTCCTCGCGGTGGCTACTAACGCCGAAAGTGTGGCCCGGAGAAGCGCGAGCAAGAGCGCGATAATGGTTTGGTATGGTGTCATTGACGCAAACTGGTGCAAAAACGTGGAGCGGATCAGCCGCCCCACGCGGACGTGCACACTGGCAGACGCCCACTGCGCTGCGACGCGCTCAATGAAAGGATCCGCCATGCTCGGGCACACAGATCTCCTTCTTCTCCTCTTCCCTTTCACCTTGTACTATGTCGGAAAACCAGCCAGCACCGGTCGCGGTCCCCGACGACGAAAAGCATGCGCTCGACAGCAAGGACGCCGACGCGGCGTCTGCTAAGGACAGCGTGCACCGCGCAGAAGACGATCTTCTACCTGAGGGCTCGCTCGACCCTGTATACCAGGCAAAGGCGCATGTTCTCAACCAGGCTATTCAGGATATCGGCATGGGCAAGTACCAGGTACGGTCTTCACTCTGCATCTCGTCGTCTTGACGTACATTTCTCATTGTCGCTGCAGTGGCAGCTCTTCGTCGTGACGGGCTTTGGGTGGCTTGCGTACGTCTTGCACTGTTGTCGTTGACAGCGAGCGGCGAAGACACAGAAGCTGATGGCACGGCGACGTTCCTGCATTCAGCGATAACCTGTGGCCCGTACGTACAACTCTCGTTTACCGGTCCTCTTCTCTTACGCCTCACGCCAGATCGTCACCGGCCTCATATTCGCGCCTGTAGTGAACGAGTTCCAGCTAGGAAATCGCGGACCGTTCATGAAGCTCGGTGCGTTCCACAGTGGGGAGTAACTGTGGCGGAAGCTGACATACGCATGTACGCAGGTCAGAACATCGGCTTATTGGTCGGTGCGCGCGTCTCCGCTATCTACCTGACGCGTCTTCTCTGACCTATGAACTTGGATCGGCGCGTATAGGCGCGTTCGCATGGGGTATAGGCAGCGACGTGTACGTGCTTGACGTGGTCGCGTGACTTCGCACTACGATTGACAGCGCCATCTTTAGCTGGGGTCGGAGGTACGCACCCATCGCACTTGCGCATTATATGCTGAGCTCACCGTATTGTCTCTACAGATGGTCGTTCAACATCACACTCTTCATCACAGGCGTCTTCGCACTCGCCGCTGGTTGGTCTTCCCGTGTGAGATTGTTGTCGCGACTGACGCCGATCGCTCTCAGGTGGAGCACCGTCGTTCGCGGCGTTGACAGTTTTCGTTTCTCTGTGGTCAGTCGGCGTAGGAGGCAATCTGCCTGTAGACAGCGCCATCTTCCTCGGTATGCTCTCTAGCACGCTAGCACCTACCAAGGTTCTGACAACTCGTGCAGAGTTCATCCCGGGGTCGCATCAGTACCTCCTCACTGTGCTGTCTATCTGGTGGGCATTTGGCCAGCTCTTGGGTAGCTTGGTGCGTATTCTGTTACACAGTTTGGATCAAACACTGAACCAAAGTCAGATCGCTTGGCCTTTAATCTCTAATTTCTCGTGCGAGCAAACCGCAACAACATGCACACGCTCCGAGAACATGGTATACGGATTCCGCAAGCGTTACGGACCGCCGTCTTTAACGCACCTCATAGGGCTGGCGCTACTTCCTTTTCACGATGGGCGGTCTCATGCTCGTCCTCTGGGGCATCCGCTTCTTCATCTTCAAGCTGTACGAGTCGCCGAAGTATCTCATGGGTCGCGGCAAGGACCAGCAGGCCGTCGACGTCGTACGCTTTGTGGCCAAGACGAACGGCCACGAGACGCACCTGTCCGTCGAGGACCTCCGCTCGCTTGACGGGTCGACGATCGCCGGTGGAGACGATGCGGCATTGGATACGAGCGCGGCGGCAGCAGTGAAGAGGAAGCTGGCAGCGTTCAACTCCGGACACGTCAAGAGTCTCTTTGCGACGAGGAAGCTCGCCTGGTCGACGTTTTTATTGATCATTATCTGGGGTTAGTGTAATCCCCCTATCGCTGTCACACGGATGCTTACGAGTCTTGATTAATTCAGCATTAATTGGTCTCGCATTCCCTCTGTAAGTCTATAGCCAACAACATTGGTCGCTCTTACTAAAGCAAATTTTGCGCAGGTACAACGCCTTCGTCACGTTCTTGTGAGCTATCATGATGTGTTTGCCTCCTCGCGTCTAACTTGGATCTGCAGCCTTGCCTCGCGAGGAGCAGATTTCGGCGACGGTTCCGTCTATATCACCTACCGTAATGTATGCGTGTTTTTTCTCCGCCCTGAACGCACAACTCCACGCTGACTAAACTGTGCAGCAAGTCATTTTGAGCGTCATTGGTGTACCTGGCGCGCTGATGGCTGGATGGTTTGTCGAATTGCCGTATATCGGTCGTCGCGGAACACTCTCGATCTTCACCAGTGAGCCCAAATGACCATTGCAATTGAATTTAGTGCTGACAATTGATTGTAGTCTTGACGGGAGTGTTCCTATTTGCGAGCACGACAGCGAGGAGCTCAGATGCACTCCTTGGCTGGAACTGTGGCTACAGTTTCACCAGCAACGTAAGCCACTCCGACGACGTAGTCTGCGCCCCGCTCATACTATCGCAGGTTATGTACGGTGTCCTCTACGCCATCAGCGTATGTGTTACACTTGGCGTACATTGGAAGGTTCTGACGTGTCTGCAGCCTGAGATCTTCCCTACCAAGGATCGTGGAACGGGCAACGGCATCGTGGCCACGGCAAATCGTATCTTTGGTATCATGGTGAGTCTGCCGACGAGTCCTTGTGACCAGTCGGTTCTAAAGATCGTCTAAGGCGCCGATCATCGCTCTCAACACCGACCTCAAGACGAGCGCCCCAATCTTCATCTCGGGCGCGATCTTCATCGTTGCAGGCTTTATCGCGCTACTAATTCCGTTCGAGCCTCGGGGAAAGGCCAGCTTGTAGACTGCCGAGCGCACAAACTTACGAGAGGTGGGCTCTTGTTTGCGGTGTATAGCGTAAAACACGATGCAGAAATGCAGCTATTTATTTCTCTTGGATCGTGGTCAAGAAAGAACAGCACGACAGCAAATGCACAAGCGAAGACAGCACTCACGCTGGGCCGCAACGCTCGCACGTACAAGTAAAGAAGTATTTCTTCTTCAATTCTGCCCTGCGCTCAGCCTTTGACGCGTACAAGTTCGTGTAAGTCACCGTAATCTCCTCGCCAGCCATAATGGGACGGTTCGCCGTAAAGCTCGCCTGGAACCGTTTCCTGGAATAGTGTTTCAGTATGGAGCAAAGCGTTCATCGGTGAGCTCACCAGTCCCAGCCAAACTTGGTGTTCGGCGCGCAGCTGTGGTTCGCACGCGACATGATCTGCATCACAGCACTGAATTCTCCACGCTCGGGTCCCAGTAAGGGCTTGAAGTCGACGTAGAAACCGTTCGTCCTCATGATGTTGTGTCGTTTCTGGACGAGCGCACCGGTATACGGCTTACAGTTCGAGAGCGATTCGAACGCTGCGAGCACGCGCGGGTGCATGGCATCCAGGCAGCGGTCGAAGTTGACGACCTCGATCGCTCCAAGGACCTTCTTGGACAGAAGCAACGGCGGCTCGCGCAGGAAGACCTGCCCCTGCGGGATGTCGTGCAGCGCGACGAGCGCCTTCCCGCGCCCGGGGACCTCCTTGATACGGAGTGGAATTTTGGAGACGTGCGGTTCGATGACGAGCGGACGGTTCAGCATGGGATGAGCCTTGAAGCCCAGGCGTGAAAATGCGTCGCAGACGATGAACGCATACGGCCCGTCCTCAGCGCGTATGCCTCCTCCGAAGCCCATGTACGCGATCTGGTCAGGCCCTCCGGGTCCGAAGATGTTACGGGGAATCTGTGCATCTAGCGCATCGTCCCCATCTTCCGTCGCACCGTGAGTCCCAGCGGCGTCGAGCTGCTGCTGCCCCTGCACACGGCGCTCGAACGGGAGACCGATGCTCTTGGCGTACTCTTCTACGTCTAAGCCCGTAGGTTTGGAGAGCTCTATCGAGCTGGTGTAGTTGTTGATGCTCGACAGCACCGAATGCATGTTCAGTTCGAAGGGCTCCTCCACAGAGTGGTCGATGTTGGACACCGAGCCGAATGCGATGTCGTCCGTGCCCCCAAGTCGCCTCGCTGCGAGTGCCTTCTTCTTGTTTTTGCTGACGGCGGCCTTCTTGGCGGTGGCTGTCTTCTGGTGCGCAGCGCTGGCTGACCGTCAACCCTGCGTATGCTCTCGTTGGTGTGAACAGTGCGCACCTCTCCGGAGACTCTGGAGCATCTGCATCGATGCCGTCGTCGGATAGTGTCAAGTTCGAAATCGCGTCGACGGCTGGAAGACCGGTCGCTCTAGGACCGCTGGAACCTGCGCGCGCCTCGATGGACTCGCCGGTGCTGAGGGACTCGCCGTTTTGCGCGTGCATCGCACGACGTTTTGGTTAGAGGGCAAGGAGCGAGAGGCTAATGCGCGGGTGGAATCCGGACTTGAATTGTGTTTGAACACGTGGGATTGGCAAGGTTGACACGCGCGCCGATCCCCCGGATGGGCAGTCATCATGCCAAATCGGGTATGGGAAATGGTTTCCTCAACTCTCGGGAACGAGAAATGCCTTTGCAACGCGACACCGTCGTCCATCTTCTGAGGGCTGGCGCAGCTGGACGGCTCACGAGTCCACGGCAGAAGATGTGTCGGCGTTTCCGTGACGGTCTGACACTGACATTGCGACCGAATTGAATTGTCGCTTTGGGACCGCGAGATCTACACACCATAATTGCAGCTTCCTCCTCCGCCAAGTCTATCGCCTCCCGGGGAGCGCGAAAAGCTTGCACACTTTCAAACTTGACACCCTCAGAAGCGACCGCTTCGACGCCCACAACGTCATCCTTGCTGGGTTCCACGCTGTCACGCACCGCAGACACGCTCAGCGGCGCGCGGCGAAAGCGAAAGATGCCAGTGTTGCATGAGCCGAGAGCTGACTCTACCGCAGCTCCTTCAAACGTGTTCATGCGCGAAGAAATGATCCAGACAATACGCCCAAAGCTCGAGTCGACGAGAAAGACGAGAAAGGCCTTCCACACAAGCATCGAAACGCGAGCAGCGATACAGACGAGGAGAGACTGGTGCACAGTGTGGTGGTCATAGAACGACTCTTAATGATAATACCAGATTCTGAGCGCTTTGAGAAAAGTCTGCAGCGCTTTAAAGAGTACTAGTGGATGCGAACTCGAAGGTTGCCCAGAGCCTGTGTCGGTCACTATCTCCGAGGCCTGACGCTCGTCCGCGCATAGAGAGAGGCGAGAGTAGCGGCTTGAGGCAGGTGCTTCCCGTTGCACTCGAAGGAACCGCGCGTGCTCCGCGACTCTTTCCGTCCAAATACCCAGTGGCCATGTGCGCCTCTACGGTCCAGAATCTGCGGTGGCTCTCTAGCACGGCGTTCCCGTCGCGCCAGACATGCGATGGAAAGTGCGCGCTGCGGTTCGCTTGATGGTGTGCGGAAGAAAGACATGCGGGACGTTGCGGTGTGCTCCGACTCTTGCCTCGCGCGATATTTCAGAGTCAATCGCACATGGAGCGCTTACGCACGGCACGTCCACACAAGCTTATTAAACCGCGCAAGTTCTTTGACATTCTCGCGCCAACACATACTTTCTAATCCTACATGTGTAACTCTCGTCTCGTGATAAAAAAAAAACTACAGCACCGCACCGCGCCCATCCACCGAGAGTCAAGAGTCGAAGTGTCGAGGTCATTACAATATCGTTCTGTGGGTGCAAAAGCAGGATGATGCCATGATAACGTACTATGCAAAGGGAGGGTGCGAAGTGTTGGGGAGTTATGTATGGTAGTCCGTTGCGTGAGGGTGAGGGTGCGAGGAATCGTCCGTGCGATGCGATGGGGAGTTTTTTCGAACGACGATGACGATGGGGTGACGAAAGCGACTGGAGCAACGGATGGTGAGCGGAGCGAGGTGTGCAAGGTTTTGCCACTTGCACATGGACAAGAGCGGAGTGCGAGCGACAGCTGCACGATAACGGACAGGGATACGTCAACATGACGTCAAGGCACGGCAAAGGCCGGACGTCCGCGGAGCGCGTGCACTCACTCATCGCTCATCGCTAAGATTCGTGCCCATGTTGGCTTGTCGGAAGCGGAACGTGGCTCGGACTCGATGCACCTTCCCTGTCCAGCGAAGGCATGCCGCCAGGTGTGGGAGCTCTTGTAACGCCTACTGGCCGACCATCCTCTCCGCTGAACCGTCTTGCGCCATCGTCGAGCGGTATGCTATCGTACGTCGGCGGAATCTCGCGTTCTGGCTCGCGATCGTGGTCCTCGGGCACGCGTCCGGCATCCTGGTGAACCAACACGGGCGAGCTCGGCGCGTAATCCGGGTTCGAGACAGCGAAGCCCTGGCGCGCGGCCGCACTACCAGCCATCAGACTCGCAGGGTGTGAGGAGTGGTGTTGCGAGTGCGAGCCTTCCGACGAATATTGCGAAGGTGCGCTCTCGGGACCGGATGCTCCACCAGGTGGAGAGAGCATACCGGGGCCGGCATACGCAGGCGCCATACCCATAGACATGCGGTTCCCGCGCGCGCCAAACGCCTCGCGCTCCTTCGCCTGGCGTGCAGTGAGCGGGGTGTTTGACGAGCCAGTATGCGCGGGCGAGACGCCGCCCATGAGTGGCATGGAGCTACGATCTCCGGCCGAGCTGCTCCCGCTGTCGGTCGTGGGATACCCCGGGGAGCCCTGATGCGGGTGCTGGCCGTATTGATGCGCTGCATACGCGCCTGCACCAGCGCCCAAGAGCCCTGCGGCGCCAAGACCTGCCATACCAGGCGTGGTCGCGCTGCCACTCGTATTGCTCATCCCGTCGTATCCGTAAGGATTGTACATTCCGGCGCCGTTTGCGTAACCTGCGTGCGGCTGGGGCATCATACCCGGACCTGCTTCCCGCATAGGCTGCTCGTTGTCGAAGGTGTACGGCACAGGGATTGTCTCCGGAGCTGGTGGGCCGCCAAGGTCAAAGTTCGGGCCGCGGACGGTGTGATCAGGATTGAAAATGTCGCCCTCGAAAGCCGTATGCCGCCTATCGCGTCGCTTGCGCATGACCACGAAGGCGAGCAGTGCGACAAGTGCGAGCGCGATGGCGCCACCGACAGACGCGCCAACAATAGTGCCTATGTTGTCGCTGCCACCGCCGCCGCCTCCACCTCCGACACTAGAAAAAAAATCAGTCTGTGAAGCGCAGTGTAGACCGAATCGCACGAACGCAGCACTAGTGTCGCTGGGGTCACCGACAAAAGTAGTGATGGTCGTGGTGTGCCCATTTTGACCCGTCTGGACGATGACTGTGGTGATGATGCGTGTGATCTCGCCGCCTGGGAGCGTTGTGGAGCCGGTTATGACGGTGTCGGGCGGGCTCGTCGTCGTTCCGCCGCCGCCGCCAGGGTTCCCAGGGTTACTGTCTGGCGGCGGCGTGGACGAGCCCGAGTTTGTGTCTGGGGGTGGTGTACTACTACCGCTGTCGGGCGGCGGCGGGGTCGTCGGCGTCGTGGGTTGTGTTGTGGTTGTGGGG